>JAJMDY010000085.1:0-41442 GCA_030573885.1 Tetrapisispora pingtungensis (nom. inval.) | reverse complement strand
ATCACCCTAGATATAAGTTATCCCAAGTACTTATAACCTTGACATTAATATAAGTTATACCAAGCACTTATATTAGACCTTGCCCACGAAAAGCAAATAATAGCAACCCCAAACTATTACAATTGCATAATAACCTAGAAACAATCTCACTTAAGTTGAAGATATTAATGCAAGAAACCTTAACGAGTTGTGAAATTATTGAAGAGTTTAGAACTCTTAATTAGGAAATAATTGAATTAAATCTGAAGCATTAATTAAATTGACAATGTTTAACATGAATACGACATGGCACTGGAACACCAATATAATCGCATACAACAAGAACGACAGTAAGAAATACCAGAAACTAAAACTATAAGTAGCGAAAGTATTTCCTATAAGAAAGATTAGAATTAACTTGAATTAAATATTTATTATTAATGATTATACATTATTTCAGTAAGTAAAAAATAAGTAAGCTTTTAATAAAACAGCGACTCACGTATAAGTTATTACGAGTACTTATATTATTTATAGTCATTGAAAAGCAAATAATATTAACTACAGATTATTACATTGGTCTCAAAATAGCGTTTGTATGGTGTCAACTTTGAAATCAATATAAGAAATCTTATTTTGAGTCATATGATTTATTTAGTTACATCTGGTATCAAAGGACTATGGTTTATTTTTTTTCTATGTCCAACTACTTCTAATATAAGTTTGTTTTGTTATATCTTATATTTAAGTAAATATGGCGTTTAATAACTAAAAGTATTTCAATTAATCTTGACTCATGTTCAATATTTAGTCTTTGATATTTTTAAATGTTACCTAATTCTAAATTTGTCACTTTGGAACATTTATTGCTATACTTAGTCTGTATATAAGTTAAAGTATTGTAAATGTGAATAGATTTATTTAGAATGCCATAATTAGGAAATTTTTAGTTTTTCTCACTACAGGAAGGTGTTTTTCCTGTTCTAGTTAAATCCACAAGGTTTTTAGATGTTGATATCATTGTAGATATATCGATACAACTGATTTATCTAACAGGATAGATAATTTATTAAACAATAAGTAAAATTAAATTTTTCCTCACAAATATTTTACAAAACGTATAAATTAATTAAATTTTTTCAATCTTCTTATAAAATACAAGTTTTGATTCACATTAGGTTTCCAATACTTGTTATTAATATACACTGATATATAATAAACTAAACGTAATTATTAAAAATAAAAACATATATTCATTAAAAATTTACTCACTGTATTTATTTAAGTACGTACCATATCTATTACTCTCAATTTTATGTTATCCCAAACTTTATTTTGTTTTTAAATTGTTGTTGTTGTTGTTTCTGTATAATAAAATCATTCGGTAATGCAATTTATAACCGATATATAATAGAAACATTATCTTTTTGTAAATTTGTGTTTTGCTTTTTCTAAACACCGTGAGATAAAGTTAAACTTTTTGCTACTTCTGTAGTTTCAATGGCGCTTTTAAATTCTTCAAAACTTAAATGATTATCACCATCAAGGTCATTTTCCATTATTGTTCGATCAACAACTTGTTGCAATTGTTCATCATCTAAATTGTTACCGACCATAATCTTTAAAACAATAAATAATTCACCATTTGAAATATATCCATCTTTGTCGATATCATATATTTTGAATGCGAAATGTAATTTTTCATCTTTACTACCACGACCACTAAATATAGATAATCCTGTAATGAATTCTTGGAAATCGATATCACCACTGTTATCAGAATCAAAAACCTCCATAATTCTGGCTGCTAATGGGTTAGATGATACACCTGGAATACTCATAAATTCATTTTTATCAATGGAACCAGAACTGTCACTATCTAACTTCATAAATCTTTTTCTCAGTCTCTCTATTTCATCCCTATCGAAATTGGTATCTTCTAATAAATTCTCAATTAATTTAGATGATGTAGCACCCATTTTAATTCAATTATTATTTATATTTAGTAGTTTAATCGTATTTTATTAAATACTATTTGATTTTTTAGCTCTTAGATTATATTAAATATTATTTAATGTAGTTAAATGGTGTTACCATTATTTGTATATTGCCTAATTATTATATAGATAATTTTTCAACTTTTCAATTTTTATATTACTCTCAATTTTTTTGATGTAACGGAGAAAAATCTTGGCCAAGCTATACCGGATCATATTATCACATTAATAACATAAACTAATATAGGTGAATTGAAGCTGTTTCATAAAGGAAAATTGCACATCTACCTATATATATATATATATATATATTCGTGTGTTTGCTATTGTGTTTAAACTTAAAAATATTTATACTATTTTTATTAGGTAAACGTGTTTAAAAATAAGTAACGAAATTGTATTTACTACGAATGAATATTACTTGGCATTTCTATCAAATTCATAGCCACGGGCTACACCACTGATACCATGTTCTAATGTAGCACCATCTTCTTCAAATCCTTCTTGTTCAGTAAAATCACTACCAAGACCTGACCATTGACGGTTTTGTAAAGTCGCTGCTGATGTGGAGACTGTACCTTTAATTATAACACCACCGGATACATTTTTTATTAATTCAGTGGAAGCATTATCATTATTCTCAGGATTTTCGATAGATAAATGTGCAATATTTCTTAATGGCCTTGAGTTACTTATATATCTACCAGTAACAACGTCAAATTCAGGTATTAAACTTTCATCTTGGTTTTCAGAATCTAAGCTTCGCTCTTGAGGTATATTTTCATCATTAGCAATTTCATGAAGAACGTCCTTGAAATCAACTAACCATTTCCCAGTCCAAGTAACTTCGTCATTCAATGCCATGGTCAATTCATATGGAGTAATTATGGGTTTATAAAATTCATTATATTGGTCCAAAATTATACCACTTTGACTACAACCCAAAATACACCATATATCGACTGGCTCAAAATTAGCCAACTTAGCTACATTTGGTTTTCCTACAACAAATAAATAATGTTTTTTACCGCTGTCTTTTATTAATTTTGATAATCTATTTATGGTTTCTTTTGTGTTCCTTAAAGACAGTGTATTCACTAATATACCAATGCAACCAGCTGTCCTTGCAACATGCATATATTTATAACGTTTCATTAAAGATGGAAATGGCCCATTTGAAATGTTGCCATCTAAAGTGTCAAAAATTGAAACAGAACTAAATTTAGTCGTTAAAAATAGTAAATGTGGCTCTTGAGGCATGGTAATATGAAATAACTTATATTCGTCTCTTAATTGATCATCATCATTAATCGAAACAGATTCATCTTCTGAAAGTATAACTCTATTCGCAATATTATATATCCTTTTAAATGATTCGTTCAATTCATATTGTCCTAATAATGTTACATTGTCATTTAGTAAATTTTTGTCAATTGAAGTGATTACTAGATTTTTGTAACCATGCTCTTTTAATTTTTGATACACAGAATATATGCTCTTAGAATTTGGAAAATCTGACATTAAGCAAATTTTATCATTGAGGTCATTAAATTCTTCTTTGAATTTGTCAACGACATTGACTATATCTAAGTATGGGTTACCAAACGAATATATTACAGGTAATTTTTGTATAGCATTCATGCACGCATCACCAAAATGAATAACGATTTCTGAACCAACATGTTCGGATGCAACTTCATCAACACAACATGCACTATAAGCAGTATCAGCCAAAACCCAAAATTTTCTTTCTAATTTTTCCGAAGATGCATCTCTCGAAACCAATAAATTGTCCTTTAAGTTATCTTGTAATAATTTGGTTACGATACTAGAATCTTGAATCAATAAATCCGGAAATTGCAAAGTTATTTTGTGATATGTGTTATTGTCCTTAAAATATTGTATCAATTCCTCAATGTTGTAATATTCATAAATTTTCTTATCTAATTCTGATGAATCATATTTGCCTAAATAAAATTCTCTCTCTTTGTTAGTTGTTGAATACTTTTGAAAACTGAAAGTATTTTCATCTTGATCAGTTGATAATACTGGTGGTACAAAATCAGTAACAGAATTTTCAGAATCTGACATCTGTATAAATATATTTGATCGATTTCTGTATAATTCTGTTATTATGATATAAAAATAAATAATTAAAAGCACATATATTATTTTTGCGATGAGTTACGAACATTTTATATGCTATCGAAGCCCCAACTTAAATTTTCATTGAAACTTTTTGAAAACCGGCATTCAAAAATTTTCAATAGTTAAGAATTACTATGGCGATAATATTGCTAACCAATGACACTACTGAATAACAGTGAAATATAAACTACATTAGTAATGTAATATTAATATATAACTATACCAGTTAGAAATCTTTTAAAAATGTTATTGATTAGATTACTTTATCTATAATGATTATCCTCCTTAAAAATGTTGCGATTACATAGGATCTTAAAAAAAATGAAATCAAATTTTGAAATTTATATCAATATATTTTTGTTTAAATAGTTAATTATTTTTATTTATTTATTTTTCATTGATTGATGCAGCATCTTCTTCTTCAGAGTCTTGTTCTTCTATTGGTGTTAGAAGATGGTTGAAACGTTTAAATATTACTTTATCTTTAAAACTTAATTCATTGCTCTTTAAATTAGATGGGTTTTTATCTTGCAACCAGAAAAAATATTTTTCATTAGAAGAAAAAATAACTGCAAAGACCCTGCCTGTTTCACAAGATTCAATTGGCACAACTACTGTTTCACCTGGTATTAAAATTAAATTAATTGGTGCATTATTTGGATTATTTGTATCTTCTGTAGGCTTCCATTCAAAATCATAAAAGCCTAATTCTGCTTCCTCATCATTTATACGTATATTAATTTCACCTTGAACTGGTAACGGTGTACATTCTTTAGTATCTTCATTGAACTTAGCAACACCGGCTCTAAATTGTAAATGTGTTACGGCACTCGTATCTTTCATTCTTTAATAACTATATCTATAACTTTTCTATTATTTTACAAAATATTATAAATTGATCTTTAATTAAAATCAAATGAGACAAATGAGTAACATTCCTTATACAAAATAAAGTTTCTTTACTAACCCCAAACCTTATATCTGCTCTTATTTATTCTATAATTGATTTGGTTTTGCCACCTGCAGACAAATTAATGATAATAAAAATCATATGAGACCATGGGCGGGTAAATATTTAGTGTCTTTAGTATCAAACTCAAATTAATTGTATCTCAAACAATTATTGAAATAACAAATATTTCACTTAATGAATATACATATACAATATTTTAAATTCAGATTGTCATGTAAAAAATTAATAGTGCCAATTTAATATATCTTAATGCTATTAAACTTGCAAATTTCGATTTAATTTATGTTATGTCGCTTGCGTTATATACTTGGAACTCTAAGTTAATCTGTTTTTTTGTCTTTAAAAGTAATCCCATGTATGCTTTAAATCAAATAAACACAAGAAGAACATTTTTAAAACACTTTAAATAAAATGATACAAGAAACACAAGTTTTGTCAATTATTATCACCATGTTACCAACATTCTCAATTTAATGTTAAATCGCGGGTTCCTTTAAATGCGCTTAATAAATTCCAAGAGCGTAAAACTTCTGCTAATTATTTCGGATGATGAAATGCATATTCATTCATTCTGATATATTATATAATGAATAGTACTAGTATTGGAAAAAACATTATATAATTACTACAATATAATTTAATTTTATAATTATTTCTTAAATCCCAAAGAAGAAAAAAAGTGTATTGTATTAAACTTTTCTAGGAATATATGTTGAAGCTTCACTTAAAAAAAATGACAACATCTACTACTCCAAATTACGCTCAAGAGTTTATTAACTTTTTAAATGCTTCACCAACTCCATACCATACTGTGCAAAATATTAAAACACATCTTTTGAAGTATAACTTCAAAGAATTGAAAGAGACCGATTCTTGGGAATATGGTAATCAGATACAACCAAAGGGTAAATATTTTGTTACAAGAAATAATTCCTCTATTATCGCATTCGTTGTTGGAAATAATTGGAAAGCAGGTAATCCAATTGCTATTACTGGTGCACATACTGATTCTCCAGTATTAAGAATTAAACCTGTTTCTAAGAAAATTAAAGAAAAATTTCATCAAGTAGGTGTTGAAGTATATGGTGGAGGTATCTGGCACTCTTGGTTCGATTCAGATCTTTCTATTGCTGGTAGAGTTATGTGTAAAGATGAAAATACAGGAAAAATAGTTTCTAAATTAGTCGATTTAAAGAAGCCATTATTAAAAATACCAACATTAGCTATTCATTTGGATAGAACAGTGAATGAACGCTTCGAGTTCAACAAAGAATCTCAATTATTGCCAATTGCTGGTCTAGTTGATAATAAAACAGCTTCAAAATCAGGTTGCTGTGGTGATAAGGAATCTCAATTGTCAGAAACAGAATTTTCTTCGATTAAATCGATCATTGAAAGACATCATGAAGATTTATTAAAATTAATTGCTGATGAAATATCTATATCTTCAATTGATTTAATTGAAGATTTTGAATTAATATTATATGACAATAAACCATCGTGTTTAGGTGGTTTACATGAGGAATTTGTTTTTTCAGGTAGATTAGATAATTTAACTTCATGTTTTACATCCATGCATGGTCTATCTGAGGCATCAGAACAAGATTTAGAAAATGAAAATGGTATTCGTTTAATGTCATGCTTTGACCATGAGGAAATTGGTTCATCAACTGCCCAAGGTGCTGATTCAAATTTTTTACCTAACATTTTAGAAAGATTAACTTTTTCTATTGTCAACGGAGCCCCAAGATCACTTTTATTAGAATCTTCTGCTAAATCGTTTTTCTTATCCTCTGATGTAGCCCATGGTGTTCACCCAAATTATGCTTCCAAATATGAAGACGATCACAAGCCACAACTAGGTGCTGGTCCTGTTGTTAAAATCAATGCTAACCAACGTTACATGACAAATTCACCAGGTCTGGTTTTGATCAAGCAAATTGCGGATAAAGCTAGAGTGCCTTTACAATTATTCGTAGTAAAAAATGATTCTCCATGTGGTTCTACTATTGGTCCAATTTTAGCTTCAAAGACAGGTATAAGAACATTGGATTTAGGTAACGCTATTTTAAGTATGCACTCAATCAGAGAAACTGGGGGTTCTGCTGATATTGCATTACAAATTGGATTATTTAAACAATTTTTTATTGATTATTCTAAATTGTATGATACAATTGTCGTGTAGATATGATTGATAAAATCAAGAATATTTTGAAATAAAAATTGATCACTTTATTTTTAGAAAAAAGTTTTTGGTGCCATCATTTTTTTTTTTTGATATTTATATAAATAATTTTATTTAAATAGATAAAATAATTAAAATAAATAGTATTTATGAAAAAATTGTTATATATGTTATTATAAATTTATTTAATATATGCAGTTTATTAAGAAGAGTAATTTTTTGATTTCAGTTGAAAAACACTTAGTTCATTTTCTTATGCTCATTGGAAGTAACCAAACTTTCAAATAACGTTCTCTTAGGTTTGACTTGTTCCATGCTGACATCTGTTTTTTTGATTACATTAAAAGCACCTGTACCTATAGACATTGTTTGACCTAAAATGATACATTCGGATACACCTTCAACCTCATCCTTCTTCATATAAAATGCTGCGTCAAATAAATGATCGGTTGTCTTTTCGAAGGATGCTAATTGTAGTACAGAATCTCTCATTTTACTTAAACCAAATCTAGTGATACCTAAAACTTCACCTTTAAATGTCATAACGTCACCCAATAATTGAATATGACGTGGGTCAACACTCATACCATGGTTACTCATAGTATAATCAATTTCACCAACTATACTAGATCTAGCAGCTTCTATACCAAGAACATTAAATATTTCCAAAATATGATTGGTTGAACTCTTAGTACCAACAACACCATCTGTACACATAACATCTCTTAAACCGTAACCTTCTACCAAAAGTTCAGTCTTACCATCATCCTTGATATTAATAACAGCTCTTGCAATATCAGGTAAACCTTTGACAACAACATTAGGTAAAGACCTACGTAATAGTTGCATTTTATAAAAAACATTGTTTTCAGGAGGTTCCTTGAGTGATGTAGAGATTGATTTTTGAGTTTCTTCGTATACATTAATTGCAATTTTGTCTTTACCAATGATATGGATATTTTGACTATCAATTTTTAATTTCGGAGCCTTGGAAATTGCAACAGCAATATCATCAATAGTTAATTCTAATTGCAGTTTATCAATTGTTGATAAATCTATTTTAACCCTAATAAAAGATAAATTATCTTTGTAGACATCCTCGATATAGTATGCAATATCAGATAGCAAAGTTTTTTCAATTCTCCCTTTAACAACTCTTGCAGCTCTTCTGTCTGTATCATTAACCAAAACCGCTTTAATAATAGGAGTCGAAATTGTTTTAGAAGCATTAATAATTTCCTTGATACGAGGAACACCTAATGTAACATTCATTGAAGCAACACCAGCAAAATGGAAAGTTTTTAAGGTCATTTGAGTACCAGGTTCACCAATGGATTGTGCACCGATAGCACCAACAGCGGTACCAGGTTCAACTCTCGCTTTACGATATTTGGATATAGCAATTTCTAAGAACTTATTAATTGTAGATTCACTTATTTTACAAAGCTTATTTACGACGTCTCTAACAGCCGTTGATGCAGTTTCATCTAAATCCATTTCTTGAAATTCTTCACCAGGGGTAGAAAGAAGCTCGTTTAGACCTTTATCTTTTCTAATTCTTGCAAGCTTTTCTGCTTTTTCGGTTACATATCTTCTAATGGAATTATAAAATTCTCTTTCCGCGTCAAGTTGATCTACATATTCATCTTTATCATAATTTTCTTGAGAAACAATTTTACCAATATTATCGTATCTAACTAATACTTGTTCATAAGGTTTTAAAATTTCGTTTGTTTTATTAATAATTTCATAAGGAAATAAACCTCTGGCCGACATATTAAATGTAATGTTATTTGCATGATCCCATGTTCTTTTGAAATTCACAGGTTTTGCATTACCTTCCATGTCTAATGGATCTAAACCATCACCACCATATGTAAACTGAACGATACCATTCGAAGATGTTCTTATAGTGTTATCGTATTGACATGATAAATCTTCTAAAGATTTCATTAATCTACGTGACATATAACCAGTTTCAGCAGTTTTAACAGCAGTATCAACCAAACCTTCACGGCCTGAAATAGCATGAAATAAAAATTCAGGTGGGGTTAAACCTGAAAAGAAAGAATTTCTAACAAAACCCTTAGATTGTGGAGTTTTAGAATTCTTTTCAAAATGTGGTAAAGAACGATCTTGGAAACCATCTGGAACACGATTACCAGAAATAATTTGTTGACCGACGACAGCAACCATTTGAGAAACATTTAAGTTAGAACCTTTCGAACCACATGTTGACATGATTAATGGCGCATTTAAGTTATCTAATTCATTAATACAAACATCACCAACTTCTTCTCTAACCTTAGATAACAAACCACCAATTTTAGCTTCTAGCGTTTGTTCTTCATTACAACCAGGTTGTGTCTCTAACTCACCTCTTTTATATTGATCAATCAATTCATCACACTTTCTATAAGCAATCTCTACCAATTCTTCTTTCTTAGATTTTAGATCATCACCTGGAGTAACATCGCTGATACCAATTGAGAAACCTCTGTTGCCTAAATAACGTGCACATAATTTGGCCATTCTATTCATAGCGTTTGCTGCTTCTTGAGGACCATGATCTCTTAAAATTGTATAAAATACAGAATGTTTTTTACCATCACCTAAAACAGACTTATCCATTACACCAGATATAATCTGGGAACCTCTAATGATGACGTAACCATCATTTTGTGACATTTCACTTGAATATGATTTATTTTTTGGTGGAATATAAACTTTGTTTTTAGCGTCTAAATTAATTACCACAGAAGATTTATTATTAGGTTTAATTAACAATGAAAAAATTTGCTTACCTGTCCATAGACATTGAGGTTTTATTATAGCTGGATGAGGGATATCAAATTGTAGACTTCCATCTGACATCATTGACAATAATTGGGTTAAGGTTGCTCTATCAAAGAATGAATCTTTATGCGAGATTAAATATGAACCAGTGATAAAATCTTGAGTGGCAGCAATAATAGGCTCACCAGATTTAGGAGTTAATAGGTTATTTTTAACACCCATCAAATTGATTGCTTCAGCTCTAGCTTCTTCAGTTTGAGGGACATGTAAATTCATTTCATCACCATCAAAATCAGCATTATATGGTGTACAAACACATTCATTCAATCTGAAAGTTCTCCATGGACGAATCTTCGCAAAATGCGATAAAATAGATAATCTATGTAAGGAAGGTTGACGATTAAATAGTACGATATCACCATCTTCTAAATGTCTTTCAACAATGTCACCAATACGCAATTGTTTGGCCAATTTTTCCCTATTACCGTACCTTAAATTTCTTCTTGCTTCCTCATTTTCTTTTAATAAATAATTAGCACCAGGGTGAACGTTAGGGCCATTGATAACTAATTGCTTTAATTTTTCTTTGTTGTAACGTGTAACTTTTTCCGGATAGGTAAGAACTTTTGCAACTCGGTCAGGCACTGCAACTTCATCAATCGATAAATTTGGATCTGGAGATATAACTGTTCTACCTGAAAAATCTACACGCTTACCAGATAAGTTACCTCTAAATCTACCTTGCTTACCCTTTAAACGTTGACAAAAGCCTCTTATTGGTTTTGCTTTTGCACCACCATTGGATCCCGGCATCATGGATAAGTTAACAGAGTCCGAGTTGATATACATCGCAACTGATAATTGTAGATAATCCCAATGTTCCATCATGTTGTTAATAGATATACCTTTTTCTAAACCAGCTTTGATCAAAGAAGATGTCCATACAATTTCTGTTAATTTAACAGTTAAATCATCTTCATTGGATGCTGGAGAATCTTGCATCATGACAGATGGTCTAATACAAACTGGTGGCGCAGGTAAATATCTCCAAATATATGTTTCTGGTCTACCAGAAGCTACTGTTGAATCTATACCCAATAATTCGCAATCTTCATTTTTCACTTGTTTAAATAAGTTTAAAGTTTTCAATGGATTTAAATCATCAGAACATCTTTTAACAAAACGTTCTAATTCAGGATTGTTGACTAACACTTGATTCCAGTCCCCAATCCACTTTTCCTTTTCTGGTACACTTTTTTTTCCAACCCAACGAAATGTATCATGAATAATTTTTAAAGATGCTGAACCAGACCCAGCAGCTGCTCTCTTTACTACACCATTAAGATCACCACAAACTAAACATCTTCTTTGTTTTTTACATTGATCTAAAATTTTTTTCAATACACTCATCCTTTTTAAATTATCAATATCTGGTCTACGAAGTTCATGTAAAAATTGTCTTTTATCCTCATCATTTAATAAAATGGCGGAACAACCTTTACAGATAGCTTGTAATATTTGTATAGTAGCTTTAAAATAACCAACATGGAAAACTGGTAATGATAGTTTAATGTGACCAAAATGGCCATGGCATGAAGCTAAATTACCATGACATGTTGTACATTCCAATGAGGATGATGATACACCCATTTTTGGATCTAAAGCACCACCCTCTTTTGGAGCACGGCCATTCTCTAAATCAAATAAATCACGAGTCGAAATTTCGACTTCAGATTGTGCAATAATATCAGACGAACTTAAAGCACTAAATTCTAACCCACTGATCTTTTTAGGTGTTTCACTAATAACAACCTCCTTCATTGTTTAGTTGGGTGATATTGTGTGCTTTTATTAATATTTACTTCAAATTATTAGGGCTCTAAATTGAGAATCTAAGAACTAACAACAATAACTTCACTACTACAATTGGGAGAATTAATCAGATCGGATGAAATCTTTATTTTATATTTTCTAATGCTTTAATCTAAAATATTATAGTAAATAATATATATATAGAAATTCAGATGTTAGCATGAAAACCTAAGAATTGAATTTTAATATAAAATAATAAAAGTTTTTTTAGCTTAAAATTAGATATGTTGTTGATTCATGCTGCCACCTCTTTTCCATTTATTTAATAATTTAACAACATAAAAAAAATTATCACTATCGTCATCTCATCGCATTTCAAATTTAAAAAATAATTTTGAAAAAAAATTTCAACTCTTATGTAAGTTACCCGTCGTTTATGCGTAACAAGAGAACAATCTGCAAACTCATCTAATGACTGGAATGTATACATAAAGTACCATTATAATACTGAGAATAGCTGTGAGCATTCAAATATAAATAATAACCAATGCACTTATATTGATCGTTTCAAAGTACATCAAAGGTTGTTCACCCATTTTTTATATAACACAATAATGCACAACAACGTTTAGTTTAATAATAGTGAAATAAATTCTATTTAAGGTCCGTTGGATCGTGGCACCCGTGGAAGGTGATAGCGGTACAAGATAATCGTAGGTTACAAGCAACAACCAAGACAGTAAATAGTAATAAACCATATTTTTCTAATTTCATATTGTCAACAAAAAGTATTAACCAGAAGATTAGAATTATTCTTATACTTTGGCAATTAGATAACGACTTGAACCCATATTATATGTCTAGTTTTTCACTCTTACTTAAGTCGAGGAACTGACAGCAAATATAATATTAGTAAAATATGTATCCATGGATCTGAAATAAATTAAAATAAAAATATGTTACTATTTGAGCATTGTCTTATGAATCTTTCAGATATCGTTTAACACCTTTGCAAAATTCAAGAATATTGATTACTTAACTATAATTCCTTTTGGGACTTCTCATATTGCCAATACAATGTATTTAATTAATTTATAGAAAAAATGAATTTATCATCTGCATAATAATCACTATAATAAATTCGAATTAAAAAATTAAATTCGTGAGAATGTGTCAAGAAACAAAATTTGTTATTACAGAAATGGAATCTGAAGTTAATTGTATATTCATTTCTTATTGTAGATCTTATCTCATTATTTTAATAGTAGTTATACTTAACCAGTCACCCGGATATTTAAATTTGGAATGGATAAAAAGAAAGTTAGATTTAAAATTTCGGTGGCGCTAGATCTTATCAAAAGAAAAAAAGCAAATTAGGTGTATTTTGTAATGGCAGGAAATGTAATGTAAGTAAAGGTATTTTAAAATTGACAATTGAGTTATTATAATAAGTTTTTGCTATGATTAGTGATTTTATTCAGAACGACAAAAAAAAATATACAGATTACTTTTAGCGAATATAATTTGCATTTAATCGTATATACACAATATAAAAAAATATTAGAAATATGACTACCTTAGAAGAATTAGATGCTCAAACCGTTCCAGGTGATGATGAATTAGATCAAGAAATTTTAAATTTATCAACTCAAGAATTATCTACAAGAACCAAATTATTGGATAATGAAATTAGAATCTTTAGATCGGAGTTGCAAAGGTTGTCACATGAAAGTAATGTCATGCAAGAAAAAATTAAAGATAATAAAGAAAAGATAAAAAATAATAAACAGTTACCTTATTTGGTTGCTAATGTAGTGGAAATTATGGATATGAATGAAATTGAAGATCAGGAAAATAGTGAGTCTAAAACCCAAGGTGGTAATGTCAATTTAGATAATACTTCTAAAGGTAAAGCTGCTGTAGTCAAGACATCCTCTAGACAAACAGTATTTTTACCATTGGTAGGTTTAGTTGATCCAAAAAATTTGAAACCAAATGATTTAGTTGGTGTTAATAAGGATTCATACTTGATTTTAGATACTTTACCTTCTGAATTTGATTCAAGAGTCAAAGCAATGGAAGTTGATGAAAAACCAACCGAAACTTATAGTGATGTAGGTGGTTTAGATAAACAAATAGAAGAATTAGTTGAAGCCATTGTGTTGCCAATGAAGAGAGCTGATAAATTCAAAGAATTAGGTATTAAAGCTCCCAAAGGTGCATTAATGTATGGTCCACCGGGTACAGGTAAAACTCTTCTGGCTAGGGCTTGTGCTGCACAAACTAATGCAACATTCTTAAAATTAGCAGCTCCTCAATTAGTTCAAATGTTTATTGGTGAAGGTGCTAAATTGGTTCGTGATGCTTTTGCTTTAGCCAAGGAAAAGGCACCAACTATTATTTTTATTGATGAATTAGATGCAATTGGTACAAAGAGATTTGATTCAGAGAAGTCTGGTGATAGAGAAGTACAGAGAACCATGTTGGAATTATTAAATCAACTGGACGGTTTTGGTTCTGACGATCGTGTTAAAGTTTTAGCTGCTACAAATAGAGTTGACGTATTAGATCCGGCTTTATTAAGATCAGGTAGATTAGACAGAAAAATTGAATTCCCGTTGCCAACTGAAGAATCAAGAGCTCAAATTTTACAAATTCATTCAAGAAAAATGACTACCGATGATGATATAAATTGGCAAGAATTAGCTAGATCAACTGACGAATTCAACGGTGCTCAATTAAAGGCTGTTGCTGTTGAAGCCGGTATGATTGCTTTAAGAAATGGTCAATCTTCTGTAAAACATGAAGATTTTATTGAAGCTATTTCAGAAGTTCAAGCAAGAAAATCCAAATCTGTTTCATTCTATGCATAAATTATTATATTTAGATACACATATACATACATACACACATATATATATATAGATTAATATATCAATATAATTAACTCGTTAATTTATTAATTAAAGAGGTTTTGAAATTTCATACGCCAAGAGCTACTAGTATACTTATCAATTGCTAAAGCTTTGGATTATAAATTTTATATAAAATAATTATACAAAATATTACGATTAAAAGTTTATTATGGATTTTAAAATTATGCTTATTTGATACTATAAAATGTTATAAAACCTGGCTAATATTTGCTCTTTTTGTTTTTATTCTTTAATTTGGAGACTATATTGGATATATTCTTTTGATTATCCTCAGGCGATGGAGCTGCTCTCTTTTTATTGTTACTCATTTTTTTAGAAACAGAACGTTTTGATCTCTCTTTTAATATTTCTTTCATCGCAGCTGTTTCTTTATATTCTGGCTGCGTAGGATCAATTGCAAAATCATGATCTTCAAACATTTCGTTAAATCTAGGATCATTTAAGTTAGGTTTGAAATCATCTTCAATAATTCTTTCTTTCTTCTGAAATTTAGATTTTTTGGTTCTTTCCTTTTCTGATCTCATAATTTCTTTAATATTGAAATGGGCCTTGTTATTGATTGTACTCTTCTTATCACTATTGACATCATCTTCCATCATTAATAATTCTAATTCTGCTTTTGATTTTTTGTCCAAATCAGATGAATATGTATCAGTTGGTTTTTGTTTTAAAGATTTCAATTTCTCTCTCTTTTCCTTTTCTGATGTTTGTTTCATTTCCTTTAACTTTTGCTTTCTAGCCTTACGACGTTCTTTTTCCTTACGTCTGACTTTTTCTATGGTATTTTCTTCAATTTCATCTTCTTCATTAGCATCCGCACCTTCAGATAAACCAGGAGTAAAGGTGATTTCCATATCCACTTCACCTTCATCACCTTCATCATTTTTATCCAAGATAGATTTATCACCGACTTTCATTGACAATCCAACCAAAGATTTTAATTTGTTCTTTGCATCTTCATTTTCAACTTCAGATTCTTCACTATCAGAAGCTAAATAAGCTTTAAAATCCATATCTTCAATTTCCTTTTGAGTAAAAGCTCTCTTGGCAATCTCAACTCTATCAGCTGGAGTTTCATCCCAAGTCAATTTAACATTAGAATGTTGTAGAGCATCGGTAGTAAAATTTAATGGTCTATAATTCTTTGGAAGTTCAGTACATTCATCGCGTGGCTTGTCTTCAAACTCCATATCATCTGGAACATAACGTAAATCAAAAACATTTGCTGTTGATTCATATTCCGTACCATCACAATTATCATAAATTGCTTCAGCTGTTGCAATATTATTACAGAAAACAACCGCGTAGTAATATCTTAATCTATCTAATTGGTACTGACGTAATGATTTGGAATCAACATCTTTGTCTGCATCACCTTCTTCATACAAATCTTTAATATCAATATCAGAGTCATCAGAATCATCATCATTTTTTTTTGAATTCTTCTTTTTCTTCTTTTGGAAAAGCTCTTTTGGAGGACCTTCAACTTCTTCTCTTTTCATCCTTTCTTTACCAAATTCACTTGGAAAAATAGAAATTTTTTCAATTTTCCCACCCTTAGGAACAAAACTAGAAAATGTGACTAACAAGTCTGTGGACTTAACGTGGTCCCAATCCAAATTAACAACTGCAATAGTTTTAGAAGAATCTCCGGACTCTGGCTTTGCTTCCTCAAGTTCAACTTCAGATTCTTCGTCACTGTCAACCTCACTATCTTCTGAGTCTTCTGAATCAGAGGATGTATATTCATCTGATGAACTGACGTAATCATCTGGAACTTTGCCACGGGCACGATCTATGATAGCATTTACGGAAGAATCGCCAGTAGCTTCAACATTATCTTCACTGCTTGACTCATCATCCTTTTTATCTTCATCTTTTTCAAAATACTTATCAAAATCCTTTGAGTCTTGATTATTATCTTTAGAAATCTTTCTACCATATTTATCAACTTTTGTCTTACGTTTAACTTCTAAATCAGCTTTGCTGAATCTATCATCTAATTTAATCTTTAAGTTCTTTTTTTTGGCGTTTTTAAACTTTGGGTCATTAAAAACTTGAGAAAATCTTTCATCCTCATTAGGTGGTTTATCAGAAGACATTGTAAACAATTAATAGATTAGTTAGGTTAAAAAAACAGATATCTAATCTTCTTTAGATAACCTTTTTGGAACAATTTGGTCTAGAAGTTTTTACAAAATGTAAAGGTATCGTAAACTTAAAATATTATTAGATTGAGATTTTTTTATAATTTGCAGGTTAGAAAATCTGAATCGAATCATTCTAATAGTTGTAACATACCTGATATAAGTTTGATCTCTCTATTGCTCATGTTATTAAATGCGATGAGATGAGTTAAATTGAAAAGGTCAAAATTTTTCAAATCTCTCCGTAGAGTATGATAAATAAATGAAAAACTGTCAGCGGTAAAGGTCAAGGATAAATTTGGCGGTAACTTAAATAAACATTAATTAAAGAAGGTTTAAATTCTTTCCTTTTTTAGATTACATAAAATTTTCCCAAAGATATATTAATTATAAATTCGAATCTGCTTTAATTTATATGATTTGATAGTTGCAATTTAGTAATATAATTAAAAGCTTACAATATACTCTTAACTTTCAGTATCGGATGTCGACATTCGACACTTAATTAGGCAAACCAGGGTTAACGTTTATATTATTATAAAGTCAACAAAAAAAAATATTGGTTTAATATAAATAATTAAATAATAAATATGGGGCAAATTACATCTACTTCTGAAGTTATTGCTGAGACGGAAAATTATTTCTCCAAAGAATTTAAGTCTAAAGAAGATGCTCTAGATAACTTTAACATAAAAGCTACACAAATTTTTTCAAATTTAGAATTGATGTGTTTCAAAAAAGTTATTGATATTCAAGACTACTCTGATTTAATCGAAGAAGCTACAATTTTTCGTATTTTACATATCAAAGAGACTAATGAAAATCTTAAATGCATAGTGATTAATTTTTTAAAGAAGTTAACAGACTTTCCTTTTCTTTATTCTAAATCTGATAAAATTACTGGCTATACTATATTAAAAACGATTATTTTATTTCAAGAACAGTATTTTGTAAAATATACTTCAGAGGTAACCTTGGATAGATTGCAGTATATATTTTGTGCACTTACGGGTACCGACGATGAAGTGGAATACGATTCATCTAAAACTTCGACGATTATTGTAATAGATGAAATAAAATGCCAAGCCGGTGCCTTAATTAATAAGGGTATAGCACAAGTAAATCTTTTAACATTTTTAACATGGGCTTTATCGCTTACTAGTATATGCCCAAATAATAATTGTATTGTTGATTCTAAACATATTGTTAATAATTGGACAACTTATGAAAACTCTGCATTATCTTTAATAAGATCGATGGATTCCACTATAATAATACCGAAAGAAAATAAATACATATATTATAATCAATTTAAAATGGCCATTGATACAGTGATGACTTACATATTATCACCACTCCAAAATCTTTTAAATCATTTATTGTACTTAAATTCGAGTTTAGTCTTTCTTCCAGAATCAAATGGTTCGTTTAAAGAATCCAAATTGATGACATTTGGTGTACTGTCACAACTTTCAACGGTATTAAGCAACGATGTAGTTATATCAAAACTACATAAGCTGTATTCAGGTCGTGAGAGTGGTTTTTCAATGCGTTCCTTCCAATCCAAATCATTTAAATGGAATGCACCGTCTATTTTATTAGTGTCTGGGATGCGTATATTAGATGATCTTGAATATTCAACAAAAAAAAATTCACGGTATAGATCGTTCTTGCAACAATTCCCTAAACTAAGGGATTCTGATCAAAACTTAGAAAAATGTCATTCAGCTCTTAGAAAAGTTACTTATGCTGTATATATTGATGAACCCTGGAAAGTTACTAATAAGAGTTTTTTCGGTGGTCCAAAAGTGCAGATAATTGAATGTTCTTCGAAGCAAGATATTTTCAAGGCCTCAAAAACAGGTACAATTTATTTTAACACTGCTGGAGGTGGGATAGGATTTGGAAATCATCAACCAGTATCAAAGGTTGGTGGTGTTGCATACAAGCCCGGAAACGTCTCATTAACAATAGATAGCACTTTAGAATTTTGTGTCTTTAGACATGCTGGACATGGAGGTACTTTTGAACCAAGTGTCATACTTCAAAATCTTAATGAAGCATCTAGGACATATGAAATACGTTTTTTAATTCAAGATATTGAGCTCTGGGGTTGTGGTGGCGAGAAAGAAATTGATGAACAATTAAAGCAGTGGGCATGGGAAGAAGCAGAAGCTAAAAGAAGACAGCAAGTAAATATCAAAACTATGGGTGAGGATAGAGCATTATTAGAGATGGCAGGTATTATTGGTAATCACAGCCAAACTGGCGGATCTGTTTGATATAAGCATGGAACGAAAATTTTAATTTTAAGTAAATATTATTTTATTAATCTAATTGAAATAATATAGGTATTTAATTTTTGAGAATTAATTTCAAACGGCACGTAATTTTAACTTATTTAAATTGTTTAAGTTTGATATATTACATCAATTTTATATATTCTTATTCATAATAAACCCCTATAATTTCAATCTTTAATCTAATCTCTAAATTTAGCGGCTTTTATCAAATTGGGAAATTTAAGATAACTTAAAAACAATTCTTCATTTATCAAATCTAAAGCTTACAACGAATAATTTACAATATATGTTATAAAGTAAATTTATATTTAAGGGAAATAAAAATCAGTATCTTTATTTTCTATTTGATTTTAATAAGATATTTATTGAATGAAATGTCTACCACCACAGCAGCATGTATCATCATCGGCGATGAGGTACTAAATAGTAAAATAAATGATTCTAATTCAAGATATTTTGCTAAATATTGTTATAAACTGGGAATTCAACTTAAAGAAATTGTTACTGTTGGAGATGAAGAGGATATCATTATAGAGACTATTCAGAGATTATCTAACAAATATCAATTTATTATTACCACAGGCGGTATTGGCCCGACTCATGATGATATAACTTATGAAGCTGTTGCAAAAGCGTACTACCTACCTTGTGAATTAAATTCTGAATGTAAGTTGAGAATGACAAAAATTTCGAATCCGGAATCCAGGCTAGATGATCTGTCACTAAAAGCACACTATAGAATGGCTACGCTCCCAACTGGAAGTGAGGTCAGTACTTATTATTTATCTGATGATTTATGGGTTCCGATCTGTTGCATAAAAAAGCAGTTGTATATTTTCCCAGGTATCCCTCAGCTTTTTGAAAAATTATTAAATTTATTAACACCGATTGTGAAAGAGACTTACAACATTGATGAAAGTAAAAATAATTTTATTCGCTATTTTGTGAAAACCTCATTGAAAGAATCCCAAATATCTTCATATTTGAATGATCTTCAGCTAAAAAGTTCAAAATTATCTCGCGATATCAAAATCGGTTCGTATCCTCATTTTGGATATGGATTTAATACTGTTAGCATTCTAGGCACTTCTGAATTCGCAGACTATTTATTGCAAATTAAGAATGAAACCATTAAAAAGTTAAACGGTTCTGAAATTTCTCAAGAAGAAGAAGAGCTAATATCAAATGAGACGGAAACCAAAATTTGTTGAATACCTAAACAAATATATCTATAATTTAAAAATATATTAATGGAATTGAAAGTTATCTATAGTATTATGAATTAAAGTAAGTAAAATTTATCAGTATATAAGTAAGTCTATTCTTCGTCTTCATCTTCTTCGTCATCCGTGTTAACTGGTTTAGGAGTACCTTTAGGAGAAGACAACCATTCAATATAACGTAAACGACGACGCTCGACTTGCAGCTTCTTTTCGTTTCTAGTTAATCTCTTCTTTCTTTGTTTTACCTTAATGTTGGCAGGAGAATCGTCGTCAACAACAGATGGAGAAGCCATCTTCTTAGCTACACCAACAGCATCAGCGTTACCACCATCTTCAAATCTTGATTGATCAATTTCAGCGATACCCTTTTGTGTTAATTGACCATTTTCAACAATCCATTGTTCAGGACATAAGGCACCAACAAATTCGTTGTTATGTGAAATCATGACAACACCACCACTCCATTCACGAATAGCCATAGCTAATGCACCTAGAGAATCTCTATCTAGATAATTGGTAGGTTCATCTAAGACTAATAAATGAGGGTTGTTCCACATTGCACCAGCGATGACGACTTTAACTAATTGACCACCTGATAAAGATCCCATTGGAGTGTGGTTGGCGATTTCAGCGTCTAAACCAACATCTTCAAAATGTTTGGTAATAACAGAAGGAGTCAGTTCACGGTAACCTAAACCTTCCCTGGAAGCTTCATGATCATCAAATTTTTGAACTAACTTTTCAAAACCATGACCAATTAATACATCCTTAGGAACCCAAGAGTTATATTTTGGTTTCCACCATTTCCACTTGATTTCATATTGGAAAGACTTCTTTAACTTTTGTCTACCAACAATGGCTTCGATAGCTCTTGGACCTCTACCATCATCAATGTCAATTTCCTTTTTCATTAATTCTTTTTCATCATCAGAAATTTTTCTAGATTCTTTTAATAAAACTTCACGATCATCCCCAAATTTGTAACGCCATTGTAAATATTGATTGGCTGTCTTTTCTTTATGTTCATTAACGTGTTGTAAGGCATGTTGAGCGATATACCCAATACGTAAATTTGGGTGTTTTTCGACCTTACCTTGATCTGGTACTAATTCACCTGTCAACAATTTAATTAAGGTAGATTTACCAGCACCATTTGGACCCAAAACAGCAACACGTGATGATAAAGATAAAGCACAAGAAGCATTTTGTAATTGGGGCTTTTCTCTCCCTGGATATGTAAAAGTAACATCTGTCATTTTGGCGACAGCTCTGGTGTTTGATTTAACACCAGTCAAAATACCAGGAGGTGGGAAATGCATTTGTGCATTTGAATCAGTTAGTGTGTAATAAGCTTTAGCTTCTGGCTTCTGTTCAACAAATTTGGCCAAATTACCTTTATAGTATGCTAATTTTTTATTTTCATAATGAATAATATCAGTACAAACTGTATCTAAAAATCCAGAGTCATGTGAAACAATTAAAGAAGTAATTTCAGTATGTTCTAGTAAATATTCTTCTAACCATCTCACATTAGAAACATCTAAATGATTGGTAGGTTCGTCTAATAATAAGATATCAGCTCTTTGTAACATAGCTCTAGCTAATTCTAATTTCATTTTCCAACCACCAGATAATGAGCCAACTGTTTGTGCTCTTCTTTCTTCATCAAAACCAACAGACTCTAATGCCTTTGAAATTTCTTCACGAGAAGTATCTTGTAATTGTTCGTCTAACGCAATAAATGATACTAAATCTAATTCACCTTCTTCGCCTTGTAGCTTATGCTCCACAAAACAAGTACGTAAAGTATCTTTGTCTGGAAAACCTTCTAATTGACCATTGGCAATTGATCTCATTAAGGTGGATTTACCAGCACCATTTCTACCACATAAACCATAACGGTGACCTTTCAATAAACGTAATCTTGTCTTATTTAGTAACATTCTGGAACCGTAAGCTAACGAAAAATCTGTATTGACAATTTCAATACCTTCATCTTCGTCAGTAGATTCCTTTTCTTGATGGAACAATGCTCTTAAATCATGAATTAATGAATTTTTAATGAAATCAGAGTAATCTTCTCCTAAGATAGAAGTAAAGTAGGATTCAATTTTGTTCCAATCATTAACATTTGCGTTATTAGTTAAATATCTGGAAATATTTGAAAAAATAATTTCTTCATTTAATAATGCAGATAATTTTTTGTCAAATTTATCTTCTGGTAATTGATTCAAATGTTCAGTCAAAAATTTCTTGGAATTTTCTAAGGTTAATCTTCCTTCGAATTCTCCTTCAGGTTTGGCTTCCTCATCATCCTTTAAGACAGCTAGAGCTTTTTCTGCAAGTTCACGAACTTCTGGTAATGAAGCAGTATTCACAACTTTTTGAACACCAGGTAACAATAATGGAATGAAGCTTTCTATTTCGTAACGGTTGTTAACTAATCTTGTTAAATTTTCAATAACAATAACAGTTTGTCTTAACTGCTCTTGAGATGATGAAGATAAATTTAAAGATCTGTTTAAAATTGGAACCAATAAGGATAAGGCTGGTTCAGTGACTTCAGCAACAAAAGTGACACTAGATAAAGCCTTTACAGACTCTGGAACTTTTTGAGGATTTTGTAAAGTATCTACAATTAGTTCATAACGAGATGCTAAATCTAAGTTATCCAAAATTGAAACATATTCTAATAAAGATTGTTTGGCTTGTTTGGCTAATTCTGGCTTGAAATCAGTAGCAACATCCGTTAAAACAGGAATAGCCTCCTTGAAAGTTAATTCTAACAAATCATTTGGAGAATCTTCTCTGATTCTATCTAGAACTACTAAAGCACCTAACTTTGAATTCCATTTTGCACCAGAAGCTAGATATTTTAGAATTACTGGTAAAACCATAGAAGTTAAAGATTCAACAGAAAAGGCACCAATTAAAGAGTTAATAGCATGTTGGGCAGCACGTTTTACATAGGAATCTTTATCAGCATAAGTGTCTAAAACCAAATCAAAGAATTCTAATAGGTATATTTGTTGGGGGCTTTTATCAGCTAAGTACTGAGCTAATTTATCAATGACTAAAATTGCACTTTCTCTGACCAAAGTTGAATTTTTTGGTTTTAAAAATTTTATTAAGATATCTTTTAATTTCCAATCTTGCAAATTGATGTTTACTAATTCTTCACTTTCATTAAACTTTTCAATAATAGAATCGACATTTTTTTTACAATCAGCTAATGAATCAGATTGAGAAATGGCAGTTAATAAATTAGAAATTGGAGAAACTTCTAATTTAGCAACATTATCAGCAAGTGAAGATAACGTAGTTGATGATGCTGATGGAGTTGGAGTACCACTAGTGTTTGGAGTGACAGCAGATTGTTGGTATTGGTAACCACCTTGGTTGTAGTTTTGGTAACCACCTTGGTTGTAGTTTTGATAACCACCTTGGTTGTAGTTTTGATAGCCACCTTTATTATAATTACTACCATCGTTCCAGTTACGCTTTTGATTGTAGGAATTATAATTTTTTTGAGCACCTACTTGGCTGGTATCTTGTTTCTTGAAGTAACCACCAAATGGGGATGGAACCATATTGGCATCTGGCTTTTGGTCATTTAGAAAATCATCTAAACTTTGTAGTTTTTTTGGAGGCATATTGATATAAGTATATTTTATCTTGTCTTCAAATAAAACTACGATCAACGGAGTTCAATTTACTTTACTGGTCGTTAGCGATAAGAACTTAAAATATTAAGATTAATTTAAATTTTTGCAACAAAGAGAGCAAATTTGTATGCATAATTTGAAATAAATTTATATACATTAAACAAGTATAATCATCTCATCTGTCTTGGTTTTTGCTTTGCATCGAAGTTTCGTTTCAAAAATTTTCACTCATATAAAGAAAAAAAATTTTAGTTCAGTAAATTTTTATTTGAAATTATTAATTACAATTTACATTGTTCGTTCAGAAACATAAGTACGGCAATCTAAAATTTTCAACGAAAAAAGAAAAAAATATATATATTGAAAATTCGATGAGGTAGACTTTTGTAAACAAATGATTAATGCTCACACCAATAGTCTCATTACACCTGTAATTTGAATTTTAATAGAAGAAATTTAATTCAAATGTTTGATTTTATTTTTTTCTAACTTGCAGTTTAGGAATTATCTATTTTCTTTATAAATCTTTGACAATTATAAAATTATCATTTTTTACTTGATATATTAAAAATTAAATGTGATGTTTATATTTCTAATAAAGGTTAATCGTTCTCTTTTAATATCTTCCCGAGAAGCAGTGATATATGTCAATATTTTAGTAAAACTAATCAAGATCAGAAGCTCTTCTACGGAATTGTTGGGCAATATCTATGTTGAATTCACCATTTCTTGCTTAGTTGAATTGAACCTCATGTAAAATATTTTCTAATAATTTCTTACATTTTATTATCAAAATTTTACAATGGACATTATCTATAGATTGAAGTATGTAACACTCATTATTTGACGATAATGTTTGAAAGTTGCTTGATCGTATCAGTATCTCATTCACAATTAATCGAAAAACAATATTGAGAAAGTCGCGTAAATAAAACTCGCATCACGAATTTATTAAAACAATTAAAGATGTTATTAAAATGCTCGTAGTAATAACAATAACAATAAAATAATTATAAATACGTTAAAAGTAAATATAGAAGTTATTTATTGAAATTATTATACTAAATGCCAAGTTAATAGTTGAATTCATAAAAGTATCAAAGTTATATTAAATTCTGGCTATACTTTTCTCCAAACACGCTGCTACTTAAAGTACTTTGTAGTTGACAGTATAATTGATTTCACCAGAGCTTCAATTTAAGTTATCAAATACTTACAGTTAAAGTACAAGAATTGTTTATAAGATAAGCAAAAGATACAGGAAATTGATTAATTTCCAATTATATTTTTAATTTAAAAGTCAGATTTTACATATACATGGTAGATACCATATAATTATAAGGACAGAACACATAAATAAATAAAAAATGAAAGCAACTTTAAAAGTTATATTTATTCTGGATGATGAGCACAACGCTACAAGCACATATATGACTCAGTCTAGTGAGCTAAAGGATATAGAAATTGTAGAGTTACCGTCAAAGGATATAAAATCAAAGGATAACATCTCAAAAATAGGATTTATAGGATTAGAAGACGTCATGACAGAAATACAATTGAGTTCTCCTGAAATCATGAATATTAACCCAGAAAAAAATGGTTTTGATTATAACACATATTATCA
This sequence comes from Tetrapisispora pingtungensis (nom. inval.), assembly GCA_030573885.1. Classification (NCBI taxonomy): domain Eukaryota; kingdom Fungi; phylum Ascomycota; class Saccharomycetes; order Saccharomycetales; family Saccharomycetaceae; genus Tetrapisispora; species Tetrapisispora pingtungensis (nom. inval.). The sequence goes on along the minus strand of JAJMDY010000085.1, from coordinate 15,654 downwards.
AGATATAACTGAAGTAGGTGCACCTTTTGTGACTTTGGGCTTATTATCAAAGGTAAAACAAGATCTCAGTTTGATAAAAAGTTTCAAGAATTCTCATAAAGTAAGTTCAATGGACGATATGGTGGATCAACATGAAACTTTAACTGTCTGTGGTTTAATAAAGCAAGATATTAAGAAATTTATACGACAAAAAAAACAATTTTTTAAAAATAAAGTAAATTCTAGTTTAGTTTTAGAAATTAAAATGAAATTTGCTAGATTAACAGCTTTGAATGTTAATAAAAATAATAAAGCCGTAACAGGCTCTTCTCATGAGATTACAAAATCTAAAAATCTATCAAGCATTAATAATTATGTAACACATAAAAGGAAAACAAATCCTATGCCTGCTCCAAAGGCTGCGCGAACACAATCTTTACCAGCATGGAATCAAAAATTATCAAACATTAGCATCCCAGATAGTGGTTTGCCAACAAATTCTTTGGCTCATAAGATATATATAGCAGATAGATTGGTGAGGAATAATAATAACAATCCAAATACCCTAAGTTTCCATGTTGCAACAGTAACTGAAACTGGCAATCTACGTAACCAAATATCAGGAAACAATATCGATAGCAGATTTGAAATTTTCAACGAAAAAAGAAACTCACCTAATAGCACAACCCTAAACAGCATTTCTAAAAAGATAACATTTTCTAGAAACAACTCTTATTCAAATATAACTGCTACTCGACAAAAAGCTGATAAGATAATAAAGAATGTTTCGAATATTAAGCCAAACGATGTCAAAAAGAGAAGAAATGAAGCTGATCAAAATGGCAAAACAAAATTATTTAATCAGAAAAAAAAATTAAGAATAGATGATGGAGAATATATTGATGTGAATAGACGAGATTGTGTGGAAACTCTGAAAAAGAAAACCAAAAGCATTGCTGGTAATGTTGAGATTTTAGAGGATAATAAAGAAAATATTCCTCCAATAAGTGAGACCTCATACATGGATTTTGGAATTAACGAATTATCAAAGCTACAAAATAATGAGGATATTAATATGAGTTGGTTAAATGAAATCAACATTTTTGATCAAACTCTATTGGAGGATCATATAAATAATATTATAAACACACAACAAACAACCGAATTCAAATCTAGTGATGTTTTAGTAGCTAAAGATAGCCCAATAAAATTAGAAGAATTTTTAAAGAATGAATCAACGAGCGATATTGATAGAACATCTCCAATTGATACTTTATCTATGCCTCTGATGGAATTGGATCAAAAAACAACTTCACATATTGACACATCATGTCAAGATCAATTAAAAAAACTACCAATTTTAATATCGAAAAAGATTGCCTTACCTACGATTGAAGTTACATCTGAAGATGAGGATGAGGCAACATCCATACTCGAGCCGTCATCATCTTCTCCTCAATTCGAATTTAAAAACGAAGACTCTACTATTCATACTCAAAAAAAATTTAAATTAAATTCCAAATCAGATGCTATTCCTTCATCACCGATAAAAATGAGCGTATTAGAGAGAACTTCATCAAATATAGAGATAAATGAAGAATTTTCGAAAATCATCAACCACAGAAACAAAGAATCACCAAATTCACATTATACTTCCTTATCAAGTGATTTGGCCAAATAAATGTTGCATCGTATGTTGTAATATTCATTCTGGGTTTCAATACTAGTGAAGTAACAATTTACTTTTAAAATTGATATTTTTTGTACAGATACAATCCATATGTAGAATATGAGATTTACATAACTAATAGACAAAAATGAATATATACAAATTCATATTTAGGATTGTTATTAATTAGATATGACGTTATTACTATATGATACTATTCTTACATAACCTTTTTTGAACCCTCATAAATTGCTTGAGATAGGGAAGTAAGCTTTCTTCTTACTATTGAACCGTTGCTCAAAAACGTCCTTATGATGGAAGCGTAATCATCACTATTATGTGCTATATTTTCAAATGTATTTACTAATGCTTGAGTATTTATTTCTAATTCAATTTCATGAGTTATTTCGGTGTCATTACCTTTAATACCTTGCTTATGATTTGATACTCTCGTCAAATCAAATCTAGTGCAAGAGTCATTGTGAATAAAACTAATACGTTCTTTGGTTCTTTCATTGATTGGTTGTTCGTTAATATATTTTTCTGGTGGTTCATTTTCAGGAACTGGTAATTCTAAATTAATTGATAATTTAATGTCATAATTATCTTTAGGCGAATACAACATCAATTGTGCAACGTGTCTTTTTTCTATAAATTGACCAATACGACCAGTTTTGATATCTGTACTCATCCTTAAAAATCTAGGTCTTTGAGTTGAGACACCAGCTCTATAAACAGAATCCTTGGTGTGAGCTTCGATTGTAGAAAATTTACTGGAATTTTCAGGTAGCTTTGTTAATCCTTGTATATACTTTGTCAGTTCTCCAAAAAGAATTTTATCTACGTTTGGTGTTAGATGAGCATCTAATTCAGTATATATGGCTTGTGTAGAGATTGGTGGATTAACTCTATCAGGACCGTGACCACTTATTATGAGACCAAATTTCATCTCAAATTCTATGAATTGTCTTAATTCTGGTTCAATAGAATAAATTGTTGCGTAAACCCAATCTTGTACAGATTTTGTAAGATCGTCATCAGGTATAAATTGTAGTATAGATTGATCTAATTTCATGTCATTCGTATCAACTTTTTCCAACACCTTAACTGATGGTCTCCACTTTTGAGCCCAAATTGGTGCATTCTTATATTTATTTGGTTTTGAACTAGCATTTATTTCCTTTAATAATTCAAGATCTTTTTTTATATTTTGCTTCTTAGAACTAGTAGACGATTCTTCTTGAAATATATCTTTTACTGCATCATTATCTGGTGTTTTCTGCTTATTGTCTTCCCGTTTTCCAAAATCTAAATTTTCTTTGGTATTTGATTTTTTTGCAGTATCAGCTGATTCATTTAATTGTTCTTTATCAACATTTTCCTCAGTTTTTTCTGGTATTTCATTATCAGGTTTTTCCGCTATTCTCTTAGCATTTTCTTCATCTACTTTAATTTTTGCCTCAGAAACAGCATCCTCACTTTTAGATTCAATTTCTACAGTGTTATTCAAATTGGTTTTTGAATTTGGTCTTTTGGTTTTTATTGTTGCTTTTGGCTTTGGTTTTTCTGGGGAGTCGATATCTTGTCTGTCATAATCAAACGACATACTTGCATCAAAATTTATTTCACCATTATCATCTGTATCTGTATCAGAATCATCGTAGGATTCATTTGGCATATTGGTTAATATTCTTGAATTATTGGCATCCAGATTATCATTATCTTGTAGATTTTCTTTGGGTTCACTCTCAATTGAAGCTTCTTTATTATTCAATTCAGCACTTTTAGTATCTGCCATCTTTTTAATTTTAGTACTATTTTCTTGCTCATGGTTAACTAAATCATTTAATGGCAATGGCCTTTTCTGAGGTAATTGAGAACTCGTCTCAGCAGTAGTTTCACTCATTTCCAACCTTTAAAAGCTCAGTTGTTATTTCTTTTAAGTGCTTGGAATTAATATTAATTTTTGATAAATAATATTAGTAGTTCTATTTTTTATTTGATACTAATTAAACTCTACTAAGCTTAGTGTATTTTTTAAACACTCATTTTTAATGTTTTTTTATTTTCCATACTATTTTTTAATATTCAAATATTATTTAATATTTTTAGCGAAATTTATTGAATTAATTCTCTGAAAAATCTGGAATTCTCATAATACACGAAAGTGTATTAGAAAAAATAAACCAAAATTATTGTTAAAAGCGCTTGCAAAGGGTGCTATGATCATGTTTTGTAGATTAACATAATAAACGTCAAGTTCAATTAATAGCATAAGACATATGTTAAAAACAAAACTTTTCTTGAGAATAATGTTGGAGTTTGTCTTAATCCACTTAATTTGTTTTATTTCAAAAAAAAATTAAAAAAAGTACAAATATATATTTTATAAATACAGAAAACAAAAAGCCGACTTGTAAATACTGATAAAAATCTGATTATATGGAAAGAATGGCATAATATTTTAATAATATGACTTCTATATATTTTCCATTCATATACTTGATATTTTATCTAAAAGATACTGGGCTACACTATATTAAATACTAAAAATATTGTATTATCTTTTTTTAATCATTATTAAGTTGTGAAAACCAATATAAGAAACTTTTTTAACAATTGAATGCTTCATCTTGATAATTTTTAGTGCTTGCAATTGATAAATTAACATAACCATTTTTTACTTAGTTTAGTAATGATTTGATTAAATTAAATTAATACTTAAATTATTTGGTAATACAAAATAGAAATAAATATTAATTACCAAATTAGATGACAGTATTTAACTGAATTCTTGTATCCTTAAAAATCATTTATGTCAATAGTTTTACCAAAAGTGCAATTAACTAACTGAAAAATATAAAAAATTCAGAAATCGGTTGAGTTTAAGCCAATAAGTCATGTAATATATTAATACGCAAACAAAATTAACAAAGTCAAAATTTAATATCGATGGAAATCTAACGACGGAAAATAATTTGTAAAATTAAATTTTATAAGATTAGAGAACATAAGCAGATTTTTTCATAAAAATGAATGCGGTGATATTTTTGTAATTTATTTATTTATAAATGACTAAATAATTATTTTATAGAAGTTCCTTGTCTCAAAAATTTCATGTGTTACGATATAAATAGAAAATGCCAGCAGATCCCATAATGAATATAGAAAATTTTGAGTTTTAATTTTAAAATAGATCAGGATATATATCTATTGAAAATTTTATGTTGTAGTAACATTAATCAATAATTGGTTACATCTTTTAATGTCCTTCCATTGGTTTTATTAACCCCTGAGTAAAATGCAATTTTTTATCATAATAAGTGACAGCTAAATATTAATAGCAGATATAAAAAAATACTCTAAGTTTGTCTGATCAAGCTTTTGTGTGTACCAAATGGTAACATATTGGGAGTATCACGATGAGAGGAGTAAGAATTGTCATTTTGTAGTCTGTTTGAATAATCAAAAATAGGATCTCTTATAGTGGCAGTCTGTACCATATTTTGTTGTTGAGCAGAGTATATTTGTGGTAATATGCGTGTTGGTTGAGAATATTGTGATTGTTGATACATTGGAACAGTTCTTTCTTGCTTAATGTAAATATTATTCATAGATGGCAACTCGGATAAAGACTTGTTGCGATATCTTTGGTTGTCAAATGGTTCTTTCAATGAATTATTGTTGACCATAGAAGCATTAATAGGCAATGGCAATCTCCTAGCTTGTAAATCATTATAGCCAACGTATTGTTTTTGAGTATTTGGTGAAATTGGGAAAGATGGAGATGGAGCTGATGAAAAATTATTACCTTGAATATTACTTGGTACAAATGGAATTATTTTCATATATTGAGTTGGTGGTGGTGTTGGTAACCCAGTCGTAGTATTTTGTTGCTCATATAGGCCTGAGTACGGCTGTTCCGCTTGAGAATATCCGTATGATTGAATAGGGTTGTTGATACTAATAAATCTGCTTTTAGTCATGTTGTTCATTTGAGCTGGATCATGATTCATATGTAATCCCGAATTCGAGTCCATCCTATATGTAGGTGAGGCTGTAACAGCAGAAGGTTTCGGCATGCCATTAACTAAAGTAATATTGGTAAAAGTTTCATGTTTATTATGATTAAAAGTTCTTCTTCTTTTTGTTCTAATAACCATATCTTTACCATGAACTGACTCAATATGTTGCTTTAAATTATCTATTCTACTAAAGAATTTTAGACAAACATGACATTTGAATGGTTTTTCTCCAGTATGTTTTCTTCTGTGTCTAGTTAAATTTTCAGATCTAGTGAATACCATGTTACAACCTTCGAACCCAGTACAAACATAAGTTTTCTTAGTTCTTCTTTGATTTAATAGCTTGGCGGCAGCTTTTTTGCCAATTGGGTCTTTAATAGTTGAAGTAGCCATTGTTTTGTCTTTTGTGTAAAGCTAAGTGTAACTTATTATGTTTCAATTGTAGAATTGTAATTTTATACAATGTGCCTTCTATTGTCACAATTGTATGTTTTGTTCTTGTCAATTTATTTATAATTCAGATTTTTAAGAAAAAATTCTTCAATATTATATAATATTAAATCTAAAATAAACAATAGAAACTGAATATATTATATAATAAAGACAAGGTTACAAATTATTTTTAAAAATTAATTGACAAAACAAAGAAAAATGAAAAGAACTCAATTAAGCTTTAGAAAAGAAAAAAACAATTCTTTGATTTGTTTGAATTTATCTCTTGTATAAATATAAAATTAATTTAAAAATTAATTAAATCTTATCACAATTCCGTAATTGATCTTTAGAAAGTAATAAAAATTCTTACTTAAATTTTAATAGAAGAAGTGTATTAAGTAAAAAAGAATGAATGTTTCTTAGTCCTTTCTTCGCAGAATTGTTAAAACTAATAATTTATTTAACAAAGTTAATAGTTTGGTAAGTTGAAATTAACGTTGAAATACCATAAGAAAATTCAATAATTAAGAATAATTATTATTTATTTATCATTTTTATTGAAATATTATTAAGAAAGAATAGTAAATGAGTGAAAGATCAGAAGGGAGATTTATTCAAATGAATATTATAGATTTATAATAACAGTAATAATTGAAAAAAAATAAAAAAGAAAAAAAATATGACACGGAAGTATAAAAATTAATATTAATTAAAAATAAAAAAAGAAAAAGAAAAAACAAAAACAAAAAAAGAAAACCATTGCCACGGAATACCTATAGTGCTTTATGGAACATTTGTGCCTTAAATCTCAAGCAAATATTGTATCAAATGTTAAGAACATAAAAATTAAATAAATATCTGAAATTTGATACAGTTAGGTCAGTCGTAATAATTAACGGTATAAAAAATCCACTAATAAAATAAAGAAAAATAGAAAATTAATTTTTACGTTATAATTACGAAGTAAGGAAAATGGAAAAAAAGTTTTGTTGTAATCCAAATATTCATCGTTATAGTTTTCGCAACTACACAAAAAAAATTGAATATTCACAAGAAAAAATTTATGAAAAAATTAAAAAGGTATTCCTAAGTTATTATCTAAGGAGAAAAGCTAAGAAAAATTATGCGTGCAAACTTTTCTTATAGAGTAAATCAAGCGGTTAAAACAATCAAGATGTTTTGTTTTTTCTTTTTATTCAAAAAAAACAGAGGTAAGTATTATTCGACCTAAAGGAAATTAGTGAGACAAAATATATATAATAAATAAATTATTTAATTATATAGTCTCGGATGTTAATATCTTCTAAAATTCCGAAGGGCTTAATACCAAGAAGACAACGCAAAAAAAAGATTGTTATAGTTTGTCTCTATTTCAAATATTAATATTCACCCAAATTTATAACCTATCTTGTTGAAACATTTCTTAGAAACAATCTTCCTTGAAATCAATTCTCATCAATTGATGTGGTAATAATTATATACTACCGTAATAAACAAAAAACGAAGCAGAAGTAAACTGAAAATGGAAAACTACAACAATTTTGTTGTAAAAAAATTAAAAATCAAATTACCTTAGTTCCTACTAGGAATTAAAATATTCTAAAAAATTACTAATGTTAGAAAAAGAAAAATATAAATCACGGAACAAATTAAACGGAAATTAAGTAAAAATAAATGATTTTGTAAAAATGTTTGAACGACTTTCCATAAAACACTATATGAATAAAAACACGTACCATTTAAACTTTAAAGAACTTTTCAAAAAAAATGACAAGATAATATTAGATGCGTATACAATGAAAAACATTAAATTAGTATTGTTTTTTCCATGTAGGGTATCTATATCATTTACCTATTCTATCTCTTCTAAATTTTAATGACCCGCTCTCAATCAGCCTCCCACTTTCCGTGGAACAAAATTAAAAAAAAACTATCTTTATAATAAATATTTTTTAGCAAGATCTCACAGCAGCTTTTAATTCTTTTTTTTTTTTGTTATTTTAGTGCATCATCTTGCGGCACCCTTCATAAATATTGGGAATAAAATAAAATATGTTCGGATCAATTTTATTAATGAACCGGTTCCGTTTTTTCTATATCCGTGTGTTCCGTACTTCAAATGTTGTCTCCTTCTTTTTTTTACAAGCGCATAATAATAGTTCCTTCCTAATGTTTTTTGAGGAATACAATTTACGAGAAAACAATTTTTGTCTTAAATAAATTATTCACAAACATGCATAGATCTAACAATGTTTTTTAATAAAAAAGGCTTAGACTTTTTGGTAAACTTAAGTTCACAGTAATTTCTCTTTCTCTGCAAGATTTTGAATGTAACTAAACTTATAATAATAATTATTATAATAATAAAAGCTTGCATGTTCTAAGTATTATTTGATCTTCTAATATTTTTATCGTAGAATTGAATTTTCACAGAAAATGTCGTTTTTTTTCTATTTTTCTTAAGAATTAACCTCACAAAAAAAAATCTTAGAAGTTATTTTTACATTCATTCCTACTTTTCAGGTGAATTATTTAAAAAAGTAATATATAAATTTTTTAAACATGAGAAACAATTGGTAATATTATTAACAAGAATATAGTTCAATCCAAAACTTTTGGAGGCATACTATGCATTAACAACTCTATCTCTGGGATAAATATGAGAAATTTTATTGATTCATACTTATTAAATTCAGGATTATAGACTTTTCCAAAATTCTTTCTGACATCGTCAATAATGTAATTAGGTCTTCCGTTTTACGTTATGTTTTATTATAACAGAAAGTTCGCATTTTATTTTTTTGCAAATAAATAAAATATCTCTATGAATTAATTAACCAAATAATTAATTGTCTGGTAGTTAATGAGAATAGGTATGTTTTTAAAAAATATTCTTTTTATTCTTGGTGAACAATAGTTGGATAGTACAATAGTTATTATGTATTTAATAAAAAAATTTCAGTAAAATATGAATTCTAAGTCCTTATCATTACTTGCAACATTGATATGAAATAAGTGTCTCTTAAAATAATTAAGCTTTTGAATAATTTGAAAATGACGTGTTCAATTAGTAACCGTAATTTTTTTTTTAATAATTAAGAAATAACTTTAGTTACTTTTGTCCAATACAAACAAAAACATGTTTTTTTTAATTTGTTGAAACAGGTGTTTTAGGTGTTTGAACTTTTATGAAAAAGTTATTTTTATTTATAGACATAACCACGATGTTGATTTTATAACAATAATACCCTTAATTACCGTACCATTTTAAAATTTACATTTTATTCCTTATTAGAAAAAATTTATTCAATATATATGTATATATATATATCAAAAAATATTGCTAATGTCCATTATGTGACTTAAACTCTGAAACAATTTGCACAAATATAGTTTATTTGTATTTTTTCCTATGTAAAAAACAATCTTAGATTGCTTTAGTATCATTGTTCCTAAGATAAAGTATTTATGACATCGTTGGATATTTTTACAGCATTCTAAAAGCCTCTGCAGGCTTGCCTCTTAGAAAATAATTATATTTCTTTTTGTTTTATTAAATTGTTTATCAAAAATACTGAATAATTAGTCACTAAGAAAAATGATTTGATACTTGAATTGATTCTAAATACAAAAAAATAAATAAGATATGTGATATATTCAATTAGCTTTATTTATTTGAAAATTTTAATATTTAAAAAAAAATGACATTATAAATAACTATATATCTTTATGTTTATCCTTTTAATACCGTGTTCTTAACTATTTGCTAATTGCAACAGCAACAGATTGGAAATCATTGTGAGAAATGGAGACGGCAACTTCTGTAACACCAGCAGCTGTAGCTAATCTTTTTGCGTCACCATGTAAAACAACTTGTGGGCCGTTACCAGAGTCACGAGTAATTTCAATGTCAATCAAAGGAGCACCTCCACCTTGAGATTTAACACCAAGAGCTTTAAAAACTGCTTCTTTTGCAGACCAAGTACCAGCAAAAGAACTTTGAACAGATGGTTGTCTTTCACAATATTCAACTTCATTTGAAGTGAAGTTACGTTCAATAAAAGTTCTGTTTTTAATATTAATGGAATTTATTAACTCAACATCTACACCAACGTTTTTGCTTTGTTCAGTTTTAGAAATTAATTCAGATACAAGGTTATTAACAATATTTGCGGTGTCTCTTTCAGAACTGCCGATGTAGTTGTCTTCTTTCTGAATTTCACTTTCTTTATAAATAAGGTCGCCAGTCTTCTTACATTGACTAACACGAGCTAAAGGATCTAAGTAAACACGTTGCTCTAATTCATCGGAGTATGGTGCATTTTCCTTACTAACAAAAATTTTATTACTTATCATACCGTTGTTGAAATATTTCGATGCTGATCTCTTTCTATCATTAACCTTGATTGCATATTTATTATAAACTTCCTCTGATATAGCAGCAAATAGATAATCTGGGTGAACTACAATAGCTTGACCACCCTTTTGACCAAAACCAAAAGAGGTAATTGAAACAGCTTTAATACCATCGGTCTTGATTGATTTAGATGGAAATAAAACATATTCGAATTGTTCCAAATAGTTATCAATATTATCAGCATTTCTATTACCTGGAACAATGCCAGTATTTAATATTTGTAAAGCACCATTCAGCATCCAAGCACCTGCGGCACCTTTTGGATGACCAGTTAAGTATTTTTGGAAAACACCTAAAACTGGGTTACCTTCTGATCTACCCAAGTGTTCCATCATTTTGTTTATCGTAGTAGATTCATTCTTTTCGTTTGCTTTAGTTGAAGTACCGTGGAAAGAAGCGACACCTAAGTCATCAATAGTTAAACCGAAAGTGGCTAAAGATCCTCTTAAAGGAGCAATACGTGGGTCATTCTTATAAAATTCATTACCCCATTGTACTTGGGCAGCTTTAACTTGCTTATCAGCTTCGCGCTGAATTTCTTCTGTTCGTTCAACAATAAATTCTTGTTTATCTTCTTCAGATAAATCAGATACTTCGTATCTCAACATCTCAATCTCATTTTCAATCCATTCCTTGATTTGTCTCTCGCGACTTAAAAATTGACGTTTTCTGTATTTGACATCTAACATTGGTGATTTGAATTTCAAAGAACCATTGTATTCCCTAGCGGTTGTTAAAATACCTTTACCCGGAGCTGGAACAGATCTACCAATCTTATCTGTTGCAGTGGCGGTCAAAGCAACGATACCGTAAATAGGAACACCCATCTTTAAAGCTAAATCTGCTTGCATAATAACTTGAATACCAGCACCTTGAGCTTCCATAAAACCGTTACGAGTTGTAGTTGCTGGTCTAGACATCTCGGCAGGAGTACGGCCATTCTCAAATTCTTCTAAAGTATTTGAAGTTGCATTCATGTTTGCAAATTCATATGAACCTTCTTCTTGGAAATCGTCATAACCACCTACAATACAAATTTTTGCTTTCTTAGATAAAATTGTTTCAACACCCACGTCAACGGATTCAACAGCGGTTGCACAAGCACCGACAGGTGTCTTAATAGGACCGGAAGATGAAATTAATAACATATTAACCCATGCAGACATAGTATTAATAAAAGATTCTTGTAGAATGTCATTTTGAACAGGGATATCTTTGTAACGGTCTCTAAACATACCACGTAAGGCAGAAACACCACCCATACCAGAACCTGAACAATTACCAACTTCTGAGATGTGGACATATTTGTACATCTCGTATGGGTCCGTAATACCAGAAGAAATAAATGCCTCAATAACTGAAACTAAAACATATAATGTAAGAGGATCTACCTGTGAAATTACGTCATCACTAATACCATAAGTTTTAGCATTCCAACCAGTTGGAATTTGACCAGCAACCAAACGATCAAATTGCAATGCCTTTGGAATATATAAGGAGGCACCTTTTAATAATCTAATTGAATATTCACCAGATTCCGGTATTTCAAATATATCAACTTTATCACCATGTTCCAATTTAAATTGTTTGGCGGTTTCCATAGATGCTTCAAATGGCTCCATATCTTCTTCGATCACTACTTCTTGAATCAATTGTTTTTTGTTAGGGTTGTAACCATTAAATAATTCAGGTTCAATTAATCTAATACCAGAGTGTTCTAATATATGTGATTCATATTTGGCCTTAACATCAGCATCGTTAATAGGTTCATTAGTCTTGGCGTCAATCCAACCAGTATATGGACGTCCTTTAATGTTACCATTTTGATATTTAATCAAACCCATCATCCAAGCCATTTCAACACAACCTTCCAAAGAAAAAGTACCGTGAGCTTCCATTTCCCATCTAGTTCTTGAAGAACCCCATGGACCCACTTCAGCAAAACCAGTAACAACAATTACCCTTTCTAAATCTAATAAACCTTCCAAATCTGAATTAGTGGCTTCGATGATATCTTTGTGAGATCTTAATTCAGGGAAACCTAATTTGATATTTGCTCTTGGATTAACTTCAACCTTAGTATAAGCTGAATCAGCATGATCACCCTTAACGACTTTATGTTCTAAGGCGGTTTCGATTGATACGGCTTTTCTAACATCGGAAGTTTCAGTTAAGTCAGCACGTAATTTACCAGTGAATTCTTTCAAATCGGTTAAGAATTGTAGACCACCATTCAAATCAGCCATGACAGGAGATTTTTGACAAAGTTCGACAATTTCCGGGATTAGTAAACCTAATAAATTAAATGCCATTTCTTTTTGAGAAAAGGTACGAACCCCCATTTTCTCTATACCTTCAGCTATGATATTGTTAGCAGACATTAAACCAGTACCTCTTGTCCAACCAATGATGGCACCACAAACAGTTAATTGGTTTGCCCACGATTCAGAGTACCATCTATTAAATAAAGTTTCCATAGATAGCTTAGATTCTGAATATAAACCGTCACCACCAAAAGTACCATGGTTTGGAGATAAAGGTAAGATAACTTGGGCAGGTCTGGTTTCAATACCTCTAGATGACTTTTCTTTTTTAACTGCACCCATCAATCTTAAAATATTGGTTAGCATTATTCTATGAGCAAATTCAGACTTAGAATCAATATTTTCTAACTCAATACCATTTTCTGGGATCGCAGCAAATGGAATAATTACGTCTAAGTCCCAACCTAAACCACCGTTTTTGACATCATCGTAAATATAATTAACAAGGGCTTCGACATCTTGCTTTGAACCTTGGTTGAAAGGTACCACCATTAATGTTGAGCCTCTGGAACCATATGTGGCATACATAGATTGATAAAAATCAGTAACCTTCTTTGAAAAACGAGATGTTGTGACAATAACCTTGGCACCACCTTGTAATAAACCTTGTAGCACCTCAGCACCGATAGAACCTTGACCAGCACCGGTGATTAATACATATTTGTCCTTGAATGTAATACCGTCCATAGCAGCTTTTTCTAGACCATCCAAAAATAATGAAGATAATTGACGATCATATTTCCATTCACCTGAAGGTAACTTCTTCTTTAAATGTAAGAAAGGAACTGTTTCTCTTGGAATAGTTGAAGAAACTGTCTTAGTTTTATTAGTTTTGTTGGTTAAAGTCGCAACTACCTTTGTCGAATCTGTATCCAAATCATCATCAATCACACCAGCTAATTTAGTAGTTTGCGATGAATCAATTTCGTCTGAGTTCTTTAAGAATTTTAATAATTCACCGTATAATTTTTCAAATTCTAAAGCGGTTGATTGGGAAATATCTTGTTGAGCAGCTTGTAAACTGATAGCCTTATAAACTCTAGTTAAATCATCTTGAATAGTAGAATGGTGTTCCTTTGTCATTGGGCCACCAAGAGCCATCTCTTGCACATATTGAGACAATTTTCTAACTTTGTCTCTTGGTTCTTCAGTATACGTAATGTTACCGTTCTTATCAATAGAGGTCTTTGGGCCAGTAGGTTTAGAGATATCTTTATAAACTGGATCCATATTAATAACCTCCTTACAATTTTCAATTAATTGATCACCTAAAGTTTTGACCATTTGGTATGTTTCACCCTTACTGGTGTTGGTGTGTGAGACATGATACTCCATAAATTTGATTAATGTTTCGTTAGATCTGTTCATGATATTAATGGCTTCACTAACAACCTTTCTATCGACATTCTTTAAAACACCGTGAATAACTTCGAAGTATAAACATAGTAAAGATTGTCTAGCCCAATTCCAAGAGGAATCGAAAACTCTAGCCTTCTTTCTGGAGAACGTAGTTGTGACACCATTAACAAAAAATTCTCCTAATTCAGCAGTTAAGTAATCTAATTGAGCTTGTAATTGAACTACGGAGTCTTTCTCCTTCAAAAACTTTCTTTCACCACCATCTAAATCCATTTTTAAATAACGTGCCAAAGCTTGTAATTGTTGACGAGCCATAACTTTTTGATCCTTAGTAAATTCATCAAATACAGCAGCATCTATAGTGGCATTAGAACTACCACTACCACTACCAGCACCAGCAGGACCGGATGATGCAGATGATAAATCAACGCCGTACATAGATGAGTATTTTTGAGTAGATGCATCCAAAAACGCTTTAGCATCGGCATCAGAACCTAAACGAGAAGCTGGTTCTTGAGCCAAAGCAATTAATAAAACAGAATCTTGTCTGCTGCTTGGTAAACCCCATCTAGATTGTAAATACTTTCTTGCAACAGTAATTGAAAAACCACCAGGCATCTTTGAAGAGATCAATCTTGAAATTAAAGAGGAAGTTTGTTTACCTAAAGAACCTGAGAAAGTATCTTGGAAAGTTTCTGCTAATTCTTCTAATGGAGTTTCTTCTGGTTTCTCAGGTGTATTGCCAAATTCTTTACCTAAATCACCCAAAATTTCATTTTGAACGGTAGACTTACCCCCGACCAAATCTTTAATTGTCTTTGACATAGAAACACCGTCTAATGGTTTTTTCAATTTATGAGCTACCAATACGTTTAAGATCAAAGAAGCTTTAACTGGCTCATCAGATAATTCAGCAACAGGACCAGATGGAGCTGGAGCTGGAACAGCAGATGGAGAGACAGCAGCTGGAGCTGCTTGTTTGGTAGCAGTTTCAGCAGAACCACTAGAGCCTGATTCAGAAGAGGAGTTCGCATCAGAACCATTTAATTGTTTCAATTCTGATGGGTCTGGAGTATAATAAATTTCATTTGCATCTTTGCCATAACATAAAACTTGTCTTTGTAAAGATAGAGCGGCATCGTAAGACTCATACTTATTTTTAATTGTTCTTTGAGCCATACCTGCCAAAGTAGGAGAAGGACCAATTTCAACTACTCTTTCGGTATTAAAATCTTTCAAGAAAACATCTTGAGTTTCAATCCACCTAACAGGGGAGGCAAATTGATAAGCTAATAATTCTGTCAATAAAACGTGAGCTAATTCTTGCTCGACTTCAGCTTTCATAGTTAATGAGAGTTGTCTTTAATTTACTTTACTTTTGGTTTGTAAAAATTTCAATCAATTTTTATTGAAGACTGCCAAGGAAGAATCAAAAAACAAACGTCG
>JAJMDY010000084.1:0-48731 GCA_030573885.1 Tetrapisispora pingtungensis (nom. inval.) | reverse complement strand
ATAATAATAATAATAATAATAATAATAATAATAATAATAATAATAATAATAATAATAATAATAATAATAATAATAATAATAATAATAATAATAATAATAATAATAATAATAATAATAATAACTTATTTAAGATTTTCCTTTTAAAAAGTCGTGTATTTTTATTTATTTATTCAGATTAAGTTATAAAAAAAGAATATTATATTTAATATATATATTAATATATATAATGCAGATTTAATCTGGTGATCATGAATTATGAAATTATTTATTCTTCCCTATTGTTAATTAAAAATGTTATTAATGCTAGTTATGCAACTTTTGTTGACTTGAAATTCAAGATTAATCTGTAAATAAGTCTCCTTCATAATGATCACACCAGTTTTGTAACATATCATATAAGTGCAATAGCTTTGGATGATGAAATTTCCTTCTTAAAGAATCATAACTATTAGTCTTTTTAATGTCATTAATTATTAAGTTACAATATTTTTGAAACTTTTTGTCATTCAATGCATCAATACCACCACTATAATGTTCAAAAGTACTATCCCAGTGAACATTATTTCTATTGAGTATTCTTCTTGCAATAAATATTGATACAGCACTAATTAGAGATGGTTTTATACTTATAAATATATTTGAACATATAGCAAATTCTAATATCATTTTTGCCAAGTTTCTTGTCTTAAAATCGTATCCATCGGCCTTTGATAATCTTCTGATAAAATTCATTGGGTTCGGCCAACCTAAGTTAAATTCTAATGATTTTAACATAAACATTTCGGCACTCTTTATATCTTCATTTGACGCAGCACCATCTGTAATATAAGAATAATCACCTAATTTAGGTAAATTTATCTCTTCAAACTTTGCAGAAATAAAAAGAGCTGTTATTGCTAATAGTTGAAGTTTACTTAAAGTCACTTTATTTTTTGATAAAAATCTATCCATTAAATTAATTGCTAAAAATAACGTTTCTGGATATAATTCAAATTTTTCATGCACTTCTACTAACCAATCAACCAAAATAGTTCTTAAAGAACTTCTCAAATGATATGTGTAATTAGAATCTGTTGTATAATTTACTTCAGTTGTCGTTTCAAGTTCTCTTCGGTAAAGATGTTGAAATATATCATCAGTATATTCAACAACCATGCAAATATCGTTTATCTCATTTGAATCTAAGTCCTTCCATTTTTTCGGTACAATCGTTGAATCGATATTATTTTTTGCAATATTCACTTGTTTTGTATTATTGACAGTTTGTAAATTATTAGATTTTAATGTATTATTATCTTCTCTGTCACCTTTAATTTTTGATAGATCTAAGTTTAAAATATTGCTATTTGTCTCTTGTAGAGTACTTAGATCGTCATTATCATTATATATTTTTCTTTTCTTCAAATTAACGTAGGTTAAATCACTTACATCTCTTCGTATCCTTGGAATTTTTGCTGTCAATAAAGGTTTTTCTACTTGGATTTTCTCCTGCGATGATCCATATTTTGTTTCCTTACCAGAATTAGATATTTTTGAAGCTGTTACATCAGCTGTATTAATAGCTACTTCAGATAATGCAGTTCTATTTGTTGAGTTAATTGGATTCTGTTTAGTCATTGAGGATTTATTTGATATTGTTGGTTTAATATTTTGGTTATTTGTAGAGATTTTAATCTTATTTGTGTCTACTGAAGAATTTTTCATTATGTGTGAATGAGACATAGTTAAATAAAATAGTCTCTTAAATATGTATTAATCTAAACAATTAGGGCTTACTAATACGTATTTTCTCAAAAATGATGAATTTATTTGGTTTAAGTAATGCCTTGTCGAGCAGTGATTTTATTTCGAAATAATTAAATAAATATTTTGAATGTCGATTTTTGTAATATATTTTAATTTACCGCTACAATATTGATAGTAATAGTAACTATTTTCCTTTGTAATTTTGATGAAGTTCTAGCTTATTACCAATTATATTTATCATAATTTATATATACAATTCATATCAACAATATATATATCTATTTAAAAACACAAAAATTTGTCTTTTTCGTAATTACTATATATCGTTACAGAATAAAATATTCTTGCTGAGTACATTAATTAAGTATCATATTAAATTACTATGCATTTTTGTTTTACAAAAGGGAAACGCGTTACAAAAATAAAATAAAAAATTTTGGTGACTTTTTGAAAGAGAAAAAAATGTGACACGCAAAATTTCCTTTAAAGATCTGCTAAAAGAAACGAAAGAAGCTTTGTATATTGGTACTCGTGTTCACGGTAGTGTGTTAAATATCTTTTTGATAAAACTATAGTAAGATTAAATATAATTTGTATACTAAAGCCTTCTGAATTTCCAATTCTAGATTTTTTAGATATTCTTCTGTTTGAAGCGTCTAAAGTTATCAATTGGTTGCCAAATCAAAAAATTTAATTTTGTATTCGTAAATTGTCATCTGAAGTCTCTAGACATGTTTAGAATTATTATAGCTTTGAAGTGTTTCGTACTAACTATGAATCAATTAATCAAGGAAAAAATAACTGCTGAAAAATTTCATATTTTGTAAAAAAAATATTAAGCTCGCACTCAGGATCGAACTAAGGACCAACAGATTTGCAATCTGCTGCGCTACCACTGCGCCATACGAGCTTAACATGTAATTTTTAAAAAATATAAAACTGTCATACGTTGAGGTTAATCCAAATTAAACCAAAGAACCTTAGCGAGTTACAAAATATTTTAAGTGAATCAGAAACATCAATTTATTGTAAGTCGGAGACGATGGTAGAAGTAGATTCTGCGTTAGTAGCAGTAGTGTTTGATTTAATATTTAATTTACTATTCATATCAGAGGCTATAGTATTACAGTATAATTCCTTGTCCTCTTTATGTAAGATTATATAATATATATTAATGTATAGAATCTAGAACTTATTTGTTCTGATTGATTGATAAAAATGCTTGCTTTTTATACCTTTTCGAAATATGCCTGTCATATTGAAAACTATCATTTTTGAATAAATTAAGCTTGTGTCGAAATGGCTTCTAGAATGTTCCAAAAGTAATATTCTCAATTTAGAAATAATTAATTGGGTTTGTATTTTAATGGAATAATGACTTCACATTTCTAGAACTTTCCAACAAAATTATTTTTGATTATTTACAAATAATCAAATTTTTCATTTGATTTTATTGTTGATTTTACTAGATTTGAATTTAATGATTGCACCAAGTTTATAACATAGTTTATTTGTTTATTATTGAATAAAAGATCCAACATACCAAAGATTAATCTAAATTAATAACAAAAAAATGATTAAGACAATCTAATATTAAGATTACGTTTTGTTAACAATATTTAACATATTTTTTTAATTCCAGTTCATTATACTTAAGCGAACTATAATTTAAAATGCGAAGAAAAAACAAAACATTAAAAATTATTCAAAAACAAACAAACAAACAATGGTTTAATTTTCATTAATTGTTATTTAAGAAACATTAACAGTACCAAGAATAGTACTAATGATAAAACTACTAAGAGGGAAACATGAACTCAAGAATTTTATACATCTTGCACAGTCATAAAAATCGTAAATTTCGAACAAAGTCTTTAACTTACTTTCACACTCAGTCAATGCATGCATTAAACACTATAATGCATATAAATTAGAACAATTTAAGTAAAGGTAAAATTCACATTCTTGCTTCAAATCCGTTTCCCGCTATTCTTATAATTATGGTTATATAACATAACATAATTTCATATTCTTTCAAAAACTTAAATAACATTGAAATTTCAATCATGTCCGCTTTATCTCCATTTTCAATGGACGGAAAAAAGGGCATTCAATTTTTTGCTGAAATTCATGAGGAAATAATAAACTAATTTTAAAAACAACATCAGCTAAACAATTTTCAACAAATCTTGTAGGGGGCCACGAATAAAAAAAAACTTAAAACGTCTTTTTCTTTTTCCGTGTTTCAATTTACAAAAATAGCCAGTCCCTGACAAATTACGCACAGGTATTTATTTAATTACTTTTTTTTCATCTCAATTCGAGGTTAACCCGCAATATTTTGAAATTTATTTATTGAGTGTGCGTATCATTCTCTTGCAAAAAGCAAAAAAAAAGAAACGGTTAATAGTAATGATATGGAAATTAAGAAATTCTTACAAATCCGTTTTAAATGCGTGAAACGATTAAGAAGTAAATTAAAAAAAAAATCCAAGAACAAAAAGTTAAGTAACCGTAAAAATATTTCTTGGATGTTAATTTATACTATTGAATAATTTTGCAAAAAGGAGAATACTACATTTAATTATCATCTTATTCGTAATTTTAGTAATATTTATCCTTTAATTCGATTGAGTTCAGTTCAATTTCATTCAATATTGTTTGGCTTCTCTCGAAAATTTGAAAAAAAAAGTTATGAGTTTTGAAAAATTCATTTTTTTCAATCGTATATAAACTCATCTAATTTTTATCCTAGTTTATATAAACATTATAGAGTTAGTATTTTTTTATGTTTAATTAATTTTAGTTGTTATACTATATATTATTTATAACAATAAAGAAATCTATCAACCAACAGGAGTTTATATCGTTATCCTTCTTCAATTCATATCTCCCCTAATTTTAATTTAAATATTATTAAGTTTATTTTCTAAATAAAAATAAAAAATGTCTAAGGTCGAACAATTAAGAAAAGAATTATCCCTTTTACAAACCGGTTACGGTTTAATGAGTTTAACTTGGAAAGATGAACCAGTTCCAAAAGAACAAGCTTTTGAAACTATGAAACAAGTTATTCATTTTGCTCATGAAAAAAACGTTAAAGCTTTTTTCAACATTGGTGAATTTTATGGTCCAAACTTTATTAATTTATATTATGTTAAAGAATTTTTTGATAAATATCCAGAATTAAGAAAAGACGTCATCATTAGTTGTAAAGGTTCCATCGATATAGCTACTTTGTCTCCAAAGGGTAAATCCGATGATGTCAAAAAGAGTGTTGAAACTTGTGCTTCTATTTTAGGTGGTTACATTGATATCTACGAAGTTGCAAGAATTGATGTTTCAATCATTCCAGAAGGTGAAGATTATCCATATGAAACTTTTGAAGCTTTAGCTGAAATGGTCGAAAACGGTATAATTGGTGGTGTCTCTTTAAGTGAAGTTGATGAAAAGCAAATTAGAGCTATCAGCAAAGACTGGCACAAATATTTAACTTGTGTTGAAGTTGAATTATCTTTATTCAGTACCCAAATCTTACACAACAACATTGCTAAAACATGTGGTGAATTAGATTTAATTATCATTGCTTATTCTCCATTAGGTAGAGGTTTATTAACTGGTAAATTAAAGAGTCCTGCTGATATTCCAAAGGGTGATTTCAGAAGCGTGCTAAAGAGATTCCAAGGTGATGCTTTAGCTCAAAACCTAGTCTTAGTTGAATTTTTAACTGAGGAAATCGTTAACAAGCGTGATGCTGCTCACCCAATTAGTGTACCACAATTAGCTTTAGGTTGGGTCAAACACAATTCATACAAAAATGGTAACGGTAAGATTATCCCAATTCCAAGTGGTTCTTCAATCGATAAAGTTAATGAAAACTTTAATGAAACTAGATCTGTTATCACAGATGCCGAATTCGACAAGATTAATGATTTCTTGAAGGAATTCACCACTATTGGTGACAGATACGAAATGGCTTAAGCATTTCTTTCTATTGCGTATAGTATAATCCACATTAATATTTTCCATAACTCTATATAAGAAAATTATCTATTCATTTTAAAGTCAAATAAATAAACAAACAAACAAACTATTGCTCTATAAGTTTTTAACATAATTATCTCTTTCGCAAAGGTCACTTTAAAAATCTATAGTCTATTTAAATCCCACGTACCAAACCTTAATTTTTAATTACTACCTATTTTTATATCATGTTATACGGGGTAGAATTTTCAATACTAAAAAAACTTACTTGTCTCGTTAATTATGAAACTGGTAAAAATAAATAGCAAAATGATATATGTTCTAAAATAATATGATATTTAATGTATACTTAGTTAAAGTATGTTGTTAATAAACATATCATTTTGTTCACATATAGACACAACCAAATATTTGTTATTCATATTTATATAGCAAATATTCAAATAATATTACAAAAATACAATAGTTTACGATGTCTCAATACGTCGGCAAAACAATTTCCTTAATTTCTGTTACTGACAACAGATATGTTGGTTTATTAGAAAATATTGACTCTGAAAGAGGTACTGTTACATTAAATAACGTTCGTTGTTTTGGTACTGAAGGTCGTAAAAATTGGGGTCCTGAAGAAATTCCTCCAAATGCAACTCTGTATAAATCTGTTAAGTTCAATGGTAATGACGTGAAAGATTTAAACATTTTAGATATAAAATTAGAAGATGCTCAACCTGTATTACCCCCAACTGCTAATCAAAATGCTCAACAGCAAATGAACAATATACCAATTGCACCAGAGCAACATCAACAACAACAACAGCAGCAACAGCAGCAACAGCAAGATGTACCTGCGGCTATGGCTGGTTATGGTGTTTATCAACCAACACCTGGCTCTGAGTCTATGATCACATCCGAAGATAATGAAAAGAAAGAAAATAATCAATACAGAAAAACAAACCAGCAACATAAAAATAACAGACAACCAAAGCAAAGATCTCAACCACATAATATTGATATTCCAACTGAAGATTTTGATTTTGCAAGTAATAATGCTATTTTTGTTAAGGAAGGTCAAGACAAAAATGAGGATCAACAAGAAGAAGATGAAGACGATAATGAAGCTGAAAATGAATCAAAAGACCAATTTTATAATAAATCATCATCATTTTTTGATAGTATTTCTACATCTACAGAAACCAATACTAATATGAGATGGAATGTAGAGAAAGAATTAAATATGGATACATTTGGACAAGCTTCCGCTAATAGAAGATTCAACTCAAGAGGCGGATTTAATAACCGTGGCCGTGGTAGAGGTAGAGGCAATGGAAGAGGCAGAGGCAGAGGCAGAGGCAATGGTAGAGGTAACTATAACAACTACAACAATAATTACAATAACAATAACAATAACAATTATAATAATAACTATGCTAACTCTAACCAATCACACTACAATGAAAATAATTCATATAGTGGCGGAGTAGAATTTTAATAATATATAGAGTTTTCAGTATTTAAAAGGTTTCACATAAAACAGCATATTTTAAAAAATTATTCTATTGCCATAATTCTTAATGAAATTTTATTAATTTGTATTTATTTGTTTATATTTATATATATATAGATGCATTTTTATTCATAAATTTGTTATTTAACTTATCCATTTGGAAGTCTTTCTTCAATCTTCAACTTTAAAATTTAACGTCATGAGGGAAACATTTGTGTTTTCTTCCATCAGAACGAATACTTCTGCCTTTATCTCTCAACATGCCTTTTCTCATATCAAACGCATCTTTATCTTCATTGGTTTTCTTTAAAGTTTCAGGATAACCATCTGTTATTGAGTTGTAATATCCAACCACTCTTCTATAAACGCTATAACCTAACTTATCATACAATTTAATTGCCAAATCGTTATTACACTTAACAAATAAGTCAATAAAGTTGACATTATGAGGTAATTTATCAGTTATATTTTCCAGTGTATTACATAAAATTGACGCTAAAAACAGTCTACGAAATTCTGGTGCAACAGTAACAGCAGTTATATGTGTATGCCAATCATTACCAGAACCTTCAGTTTTA
The DNA here is from genome assembly GCA_030573885.1 of Tetrapisispora pingtungensis (nom. inval.). Lineage (NCBI taxonomy): Eukaryota > Fungi > Ascomycota > Saccharomycetes > Saccharomycetales > Saccharomycetaceae > Tetrapisispora > Tetrapisispora pingtungensis (nom. inval.). The sequence continues at coordinate 40,919 of JAJMDY010000084.1, read as the reverse complement.
GCCATCATGTAACCAGATATATTATTACATGTAATTGAAGTATTCACAGTCTGTTCAACTGTCTTGAAAAATAGGTCAGGCCACAGTATTAAATATTCAAAATAAAATTCAATAGGAAAATTTTCAGTTAATACATCTAGATTAACATTATTTAGATTAAAAAGATCCGTAGCTTCAAATGGATCTAGTGTACTCATTTTCAGCCTTTTATTGCTTGGATTTATATATTTGATTTAACTGTAATTAAGAAGAACTCTACATTGTTGTAATTATATACTTTATTATAATATGTCTATTCATTTTTCAGTTTTACATAATATTAAATTCGCATTAGGTTACAATGAAATTCTAGCACCGAAAATATGAAAACTAACTTGGTAAGAATTACTCGCACCTAATAAAACTGCATAAGTGCTCTATAATATAATGTCAGTTACCTTTGAGGTTTATAAAATTATTTTGTTTATTGTTACAATGTGCATTTTTTGAGTTGGAATTTAATATAACTATATACATGTTTACTTAGTAGATATAGAATATAGGTTTATAGATTTATCTGCGAAAGCAATAACAAGTTTAGCAGTTTTATCGCATACATCCATTGACTTTATTCTTTTTGTAGTGTCATTTCCTGGTATATCCAATAACCAAGATTCACCCTTTTGAATATCTGTTGCAAATAAACCATTATTAGTACCAATAATAATTGAATTTGAGTTAGGTAATTTTTTTAAGATTGGTTGAGAGTAATCGTCTTGATATATTTCTGTTGCCATATTGAATAAAATTTGGTCGTAAAAAATTTTAGTTGTAGTTATATCCAAGTCAGAATTTTCTTTTATTTCTTTATTTTTAATTGGTAATTTTAATAACAATAATCTCATGTAAGGGGTATGTGATGTTGCGATGACTATCATACTATTCGACGTTTGAATATCATTCACTCCATTCGAATCTTTTAAATTCAAAAGTGTAAAATCTCTAACATTAAATGAATGGGTTGAAAATTGTGCATTATTCAATGCAATTTCAAAATCCAAAAATATTTTTTGATTTTCTACTTTAAAAGCCATAATTCTTGTAAATTCAGCTCTTGATATATATATCATTGGTGAATATGTTTTATTCTCATTTTCAATAAATGAAGTTTTCATAGCTACTATTGGAGAAGCAATTTTAACTTCTGAAAGGATATCTAATTCAATCTGATCTTTATCAGTCATCTTTAATATACTCAATTTTAACATATTATCAAATCCACATGAAATAACATACCATTCTTTGACACTTTTTATACTTTCATTATTATTAACATTTTTATTTGGTAAAGGAATTATTTTTAAACATGTTATCATTCTATTATGAATTTTCCAATCACTTGACTCAAAATAATTTTTTGAACTATCATATAGTGATAACTTACCATCAATACTACATGAATAATAAAAATTTGCTTCTTTTATATAACCACAAGTTTTGACAATACCTAGATGTTTTTTATTCGAATCCAATTCAATTAACTTTTCAATAACATTATTTTTTGTTGTAGAGACAATAATTTTTTTTTGTGAAGTTGATAATAATAATTCATTTTCATCATTTGATGTAAAAGTAGTCGATATAATTAAATCCTTGAATGAAGAATCAATGCAATTCAATTTAAAATCATTATTTTGTAAATTCCAATTAGGTATGAATTTTTTTGAATCTAAATCAAAATTTGGTATGGATTCATTTATCTTTAATGAATTTAAAGAATTTAATAAATTAAATTCGTTGAATTGAATTCTATCTGATATAATATCAATCAAATTATCATCCTTCAACTCATCAAAATAATTAATTGAATTTCTTGATAAAGAAGTTTCTTTTGTAAAAATTTCTAATGAATCATTTAAATTTTTGAATTTTAAATATTTTGCAATTAGCAAATTAATATAATCATCAATATTTTCTTTTTTAATAGTGGAATCATTCATTCTTTATATATATTTGTGTGTATGTATTCGGATAAATAATATTATATATATGTGTATTACCTAAATATATTATTTCAACATTCTCTGATTTATTTATATATCTAGAAAAGTAAATAACTACAACATAATAGTAGAAAATAATAAAACAAAGAATCATTCTACGATGCAGTAATCGTATTTTAACATTGCAACAAGATCTAGGCACATCTACATCAAAAATATGCAAAACTACGTAACACGAAAAAAAGCCATCCAATAAATTAAAGTAGTAGATTATCCAGAGACAGCGTAAATTTAAGGGTAATGTAGGAAAAGTAACTATTATAGTGACTGTTTTAAGCGCATGGCAGACCTACATTAAATATAATGACATCTTGTTCCAATAAACCCATACATTTTATTACAAAATTGAAAAAACTTTACAAACGGAACATTTTGATTTTTTGATTTTTTGATTGAAAAAGTTAACAATAATAGAAGTAATGATAATTATTATAGTAAGATCAACCTCGGGAAAAATACGTACAAAATAGCGAACATTCTCATTATTAAATACATTCTGATTAATTGACTCAGTGTGTCCTATCCTGGCCAAATGTTCATACTTTATTACTAGATATTTTCATTTTCTTTACCATTTAGACAGAGCCACTTGGTAGAATCAACTTAGTTTTCTGCCTAACGTTGATTTATTAATCCTTGTTAGACGGAGGTTATAATACTTTTTTCTTTCTAAACTCTCGTGTTAAGTCTACAATTTTATAGAATATTATAGAATATTATACAATTTAGCACCAATCTAAATTTGTCACTGTCAATACTATAATTAATTTCAATTCTGTATAGCTTAATATTGTTAATTTACTATGTGAATAATTTTATCATTATCTCTATTATGTAGTCTCATTTCTTCTTGAGATTAATTATACTATACTAATTTTCTTTCCAGATTATTATATTCAATAAATTTTAATAAATTTTATTATTGCATAGGTATAATGTATGCAAATTATCTTTCAATATATGTATACAGACATATATGCATGCATACATACATTTACATATGCACATATATATACATATATATATATATATAAGCTTATTTATTATCTAAAATTCTCTTTGTATTAATTTTTAAATAACCAAGAACAATTAAATATAACCAAAGATGGGTAAAGGTAAGCCAAGAGGTTTGAACTCCGCCAGAAAGTTACGTATCCACAGAAGAAACAAGTATGTTTAATTATAATATTATTTACTTCGATTATGATTTGAGATGTTTTTATTACATTCAATGTCCAATTAATAATAATAAGGGAAAGTGAAGGCATTGAGAAAAATAAATTACGATAATATGAAAAAACCATGATATGTTTTTTGTAATTGCTAACTTACGAAATCACAACGAGCAACACAAGTTATGAATAATTTAAACTTATTTTATAAGATTCTTTAGTCTCTATTTTCTTCTGTTGACTCAAGACTGGAATTTAAAAGAGAATTACAATAATAATTATAGGATTCATTTTATTAAATTTAGATCATTATAAAAATGAATTAATATTTGAAAAATATAATAACACCGAATTGTTAAGATCAAATTTGTATAACATGAAGGTCCAATTTTAAACGAAAAAAGAGTGTTTGTATTTATGAATATTTTATTTCTTTTGAACATGCAATTAAAAACGATACAAATGAATTAAAGTTTTAAGATATCAACTACTCAATAAGTAAAAATCTAACTATAATAATTACAACGATATTCAATTAATAAATTCTAAAGTGGTATAAATTTTATTGTCATTTTTTCCAATCATATGTTACAATTGAAAAGAATATGTTTACTAGCTTTTCTAACTTTGTTTTCTCATTATTATTATTATTAATTAAACACTAATGTATACTATCCAATTTATCTCAAATATTTCATCTAATTTCTGATTAAAATTCATTTTACTAACTTTTTTTTTCATCTTCAAATTATCTTAAATTGATAGATGATGAATTTATTTTTACAGCCGTTGGGCCGAAAACAACTATAAGAAGAGATTATTGGGTACTGCCTTCAAATCTTCTCCATTTGGTGGTTCTTCTCACGCTAAAGGTATCGTTTTAGAAAAGATCGGTATTGAATCTAAACAACCAAACTCCGCTATCAGAAAGTGTGTCAGAGTTCAATTAATCAAGAACGGTAAGAAGGTTACTGCTTTCGTTCCAAACGATGGTTGTTTAAACTTCGTTGATGAAAACGATGAAGTCTTATTAGCCGGTTTCGGTAGAAAAGGTAAGGCTAAGGGTGATATTCCAGGTGTTAGATTCAAGGTCGTTAAGGTCTCTGGTGTCTCTTTATTAGCTTTATGGAAGGAAAAGAAGGAAAAGCCAAGATCATAATCAGATCGAATTAAAATTTCTAGTTTTAATTTTACTTTTTTAGTTTTAATAAGATTTATTGGTTAACTTATATAGTTTTTCTCTGTCTTCTAATAAAAAATACAAATTTTCATAAATATATAAATTTATTTCATCTTTTGAGATTCTTTATCCAATAATATATATATATACATATTTGTATATGTATGTATTTATTCATAAGGGATATAAATATAATTTGTTAAGAAGCACTTCAAAAATTTTAATTTAGAATTCTTAATATCTTACTAATATATCTAATATTTAATATTTAAAATTAAAACTTACAACATTAATTAATTTATTGAATTTGTGATTTCTGTCTTATATGTTACATACTGTCATCAATTTATGTGCGAATTTGTTAAAAATGTCTAAAAATTCAAAAATAATTTAATTTATTTTGATCTTTTAGTTTTATTCAATCTAGCTGTTAATCTCTTATAAGTTTCACTATTATTTAATGAAGAACCAACACCATTTGATCTTAAGTTATTAGATAATGCACTGACATTACTTACAGGTGCATATTTGTAATCAGTAGTTGTTTGAGCTGGAGCAGCTGCTCTACCTCTTCTAGCAGCGGCGTCTTCATATAAGGATTGTGCTGATGAACCTTCAACTTTACGTGGTTCTTCACTACCATTTTTCTTCTTCTTTCTATTCTTAGCATTATCTAATGCTGATTTCTTTCTTAATTTTTCAGCATCAAAATCTAATCTTAAAATTCTCTTATCTCTATAATTATCAGATGCTCCAATGATTGGTCTTGTCCATTCTGCTATTAGTTTTTCCGCTAATCTTGGTAATGGAGCTTCAACACGTTTAGATTTTGTATAGAAAATGACAACTCTACCAAGACCACTTTCTTTCAAATGTTCAGTTTTGATTGGTAATTTGTCTAATGCAGCAAATAAAGATTTTTGAATTTCAAAAGAAGGTAAAGATCCATCAGGTAGTGGTTCTAACCATATTCTAACACTTTGTAGTAAATTATTATCTAAAATAGTATCAGCTAAATTTGCCTTCGATAATACACTGACAACTTTTGGTAACAGTTTAACTTTTTGAACAGCAATTAAACTTTTATCATTTGTTTCAATTCTTTTATTTAATGTTTCAATATCCATTTGTGCAGCAATATTCATTTCATCTTTTAATCTTAAAATTTTTTCATCTAAATATTGCTCTAAATCATCTTCATCTTGTCTTGATCTTCTCACTTTTGGTTTTTTCAAAAGTCTATCTAATTTATCTTCTAATTCTTTACGAGTTCTTGTTGATGAATCTAATTCAATACCATTTGATGATTCAGCATTTGTATTAGAATCATTGTTATTAGTTGGCATATTCTTTAAATTGTCAATATTGCCATCACTCTCATTATCAGAAAGATCAGCTTCAATATGCTTACGTTTCCTTTCTATTATTTCATTACTAACCTCATTATTATCCACATCTTCTTCAACAACACGTTGTTCAATAGTTTCAGTATTATCCACACTATCCATGATTTTGTATGTGTGTCTTTTGACTTCTATTTTGGTTACTCTATTATTTGAATAGTTTAAATGATTAATTTTATGACTGTTTTAATATTTATCAGATAGCAAAAACACAATACACTTCTGAAATAGTTAATTCCAAACTCTTTGTTATTTATTTCTTTTTTATTTTCAGTTTTTCCCAAAAGCTCTTTTTTAAAATTTGGAATTTTTTAATTTTTTTTCATCAGATTAATAAAAATTCATAGAAACTATTGTACAAACCATGGATTTTGTTATTAAAATTAACTATGTAAATACATATTCCCAATATTTTATTATATATATTATTTTAAATTTATTTGAAAATTCAATCATATTTAAAATATATTTGAAGTTTTTATATGGTTCTATTGATATAAAATAAAGCATATATTTTTGACGATTAGTTTAAATAACTTAAAATCCGAACTCTTTTTTTATTGGTTGTTGATTGAAAGAAGAAACAAAATAGCTAAATAAGAACAGTAACGATACTAATACAATGTTTGGATTACCACAAGGAGAACCTTCTGAAGAAGAAAAAAAATTACATCAACAACAAACTAATGCTACTGTTAGAAACTCATTATGTGCTGCTGCCTTGTTATGGGTTTCTCCAATGGTTTGGAATTTTGTTAGAAAGCAATGGAAATAAGTATCATATATTATAGTTGCATTTCTATAATAATCCTGTTTTTTAAAGAAAGACATAATATTATCACACACATATATCTCTATAACTAGAATAATAAAATATCATGTAAATATATCATTATCAATAAAATATTACATACAATGACTCAAATTTAAAGTTAAATCTCTTTATTATGGATTCATTTATATATATATACATACATAATTTTAGAGCACTTCATGAAATACCTAAATTTAAGATTTGAATCACTTGGTTATTTCTTAATTTTTTTCAAAAAAGGAAGAATTAAGTAAAGATAGATATAAATATTAAAACCACATATTAGCTCTTTTAGTTAGTACAAATGATACAATGGAACAAGGGTAAGAGTATCAATAGAATTTTATATTGTACCATTTTTATTTTTTTTCAAGATTGGATTAAGATTACGAAAGCAATTTCATATCCTTAAAGAATATATAATTAGAAGTCTATAAATTAAATTAACGTTATAAAGTAGTGACCGTTTCAGAATACAAAAATAAATAAATTATTAATAGACTAATGACAATGTTTACCAGATTTATTCAAAATAATTGCCTGCTATTGAATTACAGGCTAAGGTATCAACTATTGACTCCACAAAATGAATTCCATATAACAAAATATATATTAGATCAGATTGGTAATTTTGGTAAATTGATCTATGCAAAACCAAATTATAAATTAACAAATAATATTGTAAATAAAAAACCAAGTAGCATTGATATAGTAATAGCAAGTTCAAATATTAAATTATTATCGTCGGTCATTTTCAATATAAATTCAATTCAGGTACCTAAACATGTCCTACAAAATACCGATTTCTCAATTAAACAAAGTGATGTTAAAATAATTAAACAGAAATTCAAATCAATAACTGATTTGAGTTTAGATAATCATGAATACCTTGAGTCATTTTATAATGAATTGATGAACATTATGGACATAAATAGTGATCTTAAATATAATAAAGATACTAATGAAAGCATCGATTACACTCGCATCAACGTTACTTCAATGAATGGGAATATATATTTTAACAAAAATTCAATAGATATATATGAAGACTCAATGATGACTGATAATTCAGATAAAGAAAATTCAAACGATGAGAACATACTTTTGAATCACTACAAGATTCCGTATCACCTTAACCAAAATAAGTTTGAGGACTTGCGAGATTTGAGATTAAACAAATATAAAAACACTTATGACCCTAATGACATAGTAGAAGTATATCCTTACATATTTAATGATTATCACAGTCTTCCTGGATCTTTAAAAAAATGGTTAATTAACTCTAATTCATCGAAAGATCAATCAGAGATGACTTTCAAAGAGAGAAATGAGTTAAATTTATTACTTCGTGGGTTCAAATAATTGTTAAATCAAAAATAAAATGATAATTTGTATAGTGTGTACTGTTTTTAAATAGCTGATAACCATCAATAACGATATTTTTCAAAAAAAACGTTAAAGGTATATTGATGAGAAATAACAATGGCATTGTGATTTATAGCAAAGGTTGACATTTTCGTAAAATTCCAAAAATCTGAACCCTTTGAAAAAAATCTGTAATTAATGAATATTTTTAAAAAGATGATTAGCAATGTGCTTAGATAAATATAGTTACGCTTATTTTTCTTATAATGATAGTTATATATCTACATTCATAAAAGAAATAAAGAACAATTGTTAATGAATATGTCCGGAAAGAATTTGATTAGCAATTTGCCAATTGAATTCAATCAAAAAACTGAGAGAATTATTAGTTTTCCAAAAGATATAATCTATTTAAGAAACTCTGTTATTAAAGATATTAAAAACATTTCAGAAGGAAAAAATATCCAATTATCAATATGCGATGAATTAGTTACATATGGTTCTAAATTATTAAATACGTTATCAAATAAACAATTAATTTACTCTATTCCAGAAGAAGGATATATGCTGTTGCAAGAAGAGTTCGTAATAACTCTCATTAATGCTTCCTTTGGATATAAAGAGATTTCAATTGACACCATGTGTAGAGCCTACGATTCTGAAGCTAAAGATTCTTTTTGGGCCACAAGTGGTACTTATATGAAATATGGTCTAGGTTTATTAGATTTCATCATTACACAACATGCTGACTTTAATTTGATTCAAATCGATCAAAAATATTATGACGTGATATTAAACTTAAAACATGAATTCAAAATTATTCAACAACTAGGTATTGTAGTCCTATCTATGTCGAAATTAAGAAATAAGATATATAATACTTCTAGAGAAGCTGTATTAGATTTCCAAAATGAGGATATAACAGCAATTTCAAAAAATAGTGTATTGTATTCTAAATTAGTCATTGGTTGTATAGAATCAATGTCAACAATCCCCCCCAGTAAGCATATAAATAAAATTTTAAAATCATATCTGACTGCATTGGCATATTTACTATTATCACTGGATCAATACGAAAGAGGCGATTGTGGTGTTGCAATTGGTATGATCGAAGAAACCTTTGATAACATGTCGAAGTTTGTCAGTGGCACAAAATTAAATGATTCAGTTTTATCAAAGGATCGAAAAAGGAATAAATTGAAAACACTTTTTAAAAAAAAAGATAGCAGTTTTGATGGAGATTCAATAATTTTAAACAAAGACTCTAAATTAGCAAAAATAATAAATAAAAATATTCCAATAATTCATAAAGAAAAATTAAGCCCCTTGTTGGCCAATACAATTGATGATTTTCTAATACCTTTGAGTACATTATTATATTATAGATATAAGAAAACGAATGATAAATTGACATTTAAATCTGTTTTAAATAATGAGCAGCAATTATTGTCATATTGGCCTCAAGGAAAGGTGCCTGATTTGAAAGGTTCAGAATGGTATTTCAATGGTGGCGATATTCAAGTCAAAACTTCAACAATTTCCCATAGTCAAACAAAAGCTAATGTTGAATATTTTTGATCTTGACTTTTTTTACTGATAAAGGAAAATAAACAAAATCTGCTTACAGAATTTATGTGTATATATTTTAAGAAATGAAAGAATATAAAAAAGATTATAAAGTTCTTATATTTATTGAGTTTCTAATTTATTTACGTCTATAACTATTATATTCTTTAATAAATTTTATTTTTGCATCTAAATTCAAGTTCTTAGAGACTAACTTGTATTTACCACCGTCACATAAGGAAATTCTAATGTCATCTAGGTCTGGCTTTAAAACCATATCGTTAATTTTACACTTAAAATTTACACCTTTAGAGGCACATCTTATAAAATATTGGAAAGTAGAATTAATTCCAATTGGTGTCACCAATAATTTATTTACTTTTAACTGAATTGTTTTAATTTCAAATTTTTTTGATTCTAAAATATCATCTAAAACAGTTTGCTTCAAATTAAAAGGTAAAACACTTTTACCATTAGAGCAAGTGCCTTCTGCCAAAAAATAAATAACTGAATCTTTATAATCACCTATATTTTTAATTTCTGTGCCGTACTCCTTTACATTTAAAGAGCCACTAGCAATAAAATCAAATAATTGATGAAAATTTAATTTATAAAGTATTGATTCATTTGGAATGCAAAATATAACATTGTTACTTTGTGCAATCAATTTTAACATCAGACCATCAAGTACAGATGTAATATTTACAAAATATAAGATGTTTTTGGTTGGGAAATGTTTAGCTGGATTGGTGTCACTTCTTCTTATTCCTTGTACAATTACATCATCTTTCCAGCTGATTAAAACTTTCAATATTATTCTTAAAATATTCTTATTTCTTGATACTAGAAATAATAAAATTAACGGTGAACATAGAAAAAATTTAATAATTAAAATGATTGAATACACTATATTGCCTAGTATAGTTGGTTCTTTTACAGTTGGAGGTAAGAATGGTGCAATACCAGTACCTTTATCTCTCCAGTCAGTATATTTCTCCATTAAAACTATAATTCTTGTGTTTATAATGTACAGAATTTGAGTAAAATCAATCTATGATTGAAAAAGGTATTTTATAATACCATTTCACATATATTTTACGAAGACATGACTTTTTTTAAAATATTTGTTTAGGAATTATTTCATTTGATTCCAACTTATTTTTCCAAACACTGAAAGAATCAAAATCGGAATAATTTGAAAATTTGAGATGGAAATTTAAGGAAAATATGTTTGCTAGTCACCTCAATTAGAAAACAAGCTTACGTTTCTATACTCATGGTAACTTGCTTTGAGAAGTACTTTTTACTACAATAAATGATTATTTTAATATATTTAGATATTAAAACAAATTAGTAAGTACAACAGAATAAATATTCTGATTACCGAAAATATCATTAAACCCAATAAAGAGTATTATTGGTATTACCATATCGACTCTACATTATAAACTGCAGTTCAGATATATATATACACACACACATATATATATATACCACTAACATACATATATATGTACTTATATTGCATTTTATAATCATGTCACAACCAGATGTTATCCAGAGTGGTGATGATTTTTTGTGTCAATACCCAAGAAACTCAAAAGTTTGGAAATTTTTTTCACATTGTACATGTTTATTCACTGTTGGCATTTCGAAATTGATAATTACTTCAATGTACAATACTGAATTGAACAATTTTGACAGGTTAGAAAGAGCTATACACAAAGCCGAAAAAGAGAATAGAGGGCTAGTAACGGTCATGAATCATATGTCTGTAGTAGATGATCCATTTATTTGGGCTGTTTTCCCATGGAAAACGTATAGAAAATTAGAAAATATCAGATGGTGCTTAGGTGCTCACAATGTTTGTTTTACTAATAAATTTATCTCAACTTACTTTTCCTTAGGTCAAGTACTATCAACAGAAAGATTTGGAGCTGGTCCTTTTCAAGGATCCATAGACGCAACTGTAAGATTGTTAAGTCCAGATGAAACATTACAAAATTATAGTAATGTAAAAACACATTTAAAAATGAAAAGACCTGGCTGGGTGCATGTTTATCCTGAAGGTTTTGTATTGCAGTTACAACCACCTTTCTCAAACTCAATGCGTTACTTTAAATGGGGAATAACAAGGATGATCTTAGAATCAACAAGACAACCAATTATAGTACCAATATTCACCACCGGATTTGAAAAGATTGCACCAGAAGATACCGCTGAATCACCCATCGATAGGTATTTACCTGCAGGATTTGGTACAAAAATAAATGTCACAGTTGGAAATGAGATTGATGAGAGTGTAATAGAAAATTACAGGAATGAATGGCAACAACTAGTCAAAAAGTATCCAGACCCTGACAATCCTAACGGGTTATCTGATGAATTGAAATGGGGAGAAGAGGCACAAAACTTACGTAGCCGAGTAGCGGCTACATTACGTGAGAATGTTGCAGATATTCGTCATCAAGAGCGAGGCTTCCCTGAAGAGGATTCTAGATTCAAATCCCCTACATGGTGGAAAAGGTACACATTAAGTGAAGGTGCATCAGACCCGGATGTAAAATTTATTGGTAAAAATTGGGCAATTAGAAGATTACAAGCATTTTTAACTGAAAATGAATCCGGTGACACAAATAAATAACACTCCATTAAACATTCAAATATAAAAACCTGTTAATAAATATTTTTTGTAAATATATTCATGATTTGAATTTTCATCTTATTAGTTGTATATTAAGTAAATAATTATTTAATTAATATTATGCTATTTACTAAATAAAACCATAATCATTACCAAAATAACCAGATTCATTAAGTTAATTTAACTCCAATTTTTGTAGAATTAACTTTAGATGCAAATCTTAAAGAATTTAAAGTTTCATTTAAATGAGCTTTAGTTGGTGACACATTGACGAACATTAGCGTTTTTGAAGAGCCAGTTAAAGAATATTGTAATAAATATGTCAATTTTGAATTTCTGAAAGGAATATGTTTTTTACCAGAATCATTTAGACTTAATGCATGAATGACATCACCTAAACAACTCAACGATTTATTAATATTTTGTGTTTCTCTTAATCTAGCCCCAGTTGCTTGGGAAGAATTCAACCTTTCAGAGCCTGCTAAATCAACTAAATTCAAAATACCTTGAGAACTTTCACCAGTTAGTTCATTTTTACCCTTTAAATATATTCTAAAAATACTATGAGAACGTGACGATCTTTCATTAGAATTTGTTGATGCAGTCGATCTAAGCTTTGTTGCTTTTTTTAAAATCCCGGTAACCGAGTATTTATCTCTCAGAGGAATCGTATTAATGTTTGTAATAGTAGTACTTTTTGATTCAACATCATGTCTTATCTCAGGTTTATTTGATTCTGAATTATCAGATGAATTCTCTCTTAACAAGTCTATTATGGATTCATTATAAATTTCAATAAATTGAAAATTAATCTCATACTCCCATTTTTTTTGTTTCAAAGTATCAGTCCAATCAAATATATGAGATATAGTTGATGGAATCATACCATCATTTTCATTTAACATAGTGTACGTTTTACCAGAACCTGTCTGACCATATGCGAAAATACACACATTATGTCCATCAAGCGAACTTTGAATCAGTTGCCCTATTTCAGTAAAGATATCATTATTCGTCTGATTTTGATCAAATATTTTATCAAATTTAAAGACCTGGGAGTCTCCATTTTCTTTTGTTACTTTCATCGATTGCGTACCATAATTATTATCAAATTGTCTTATTTTTATATTAGATATCTTAGGATCTTCAATATTTAATAATGGTGGACGTAATCTACAGAAAACTCTTATATTTCCTCTTAATTCTTGTAATCTATCATGCAATACTCTTCTCATAGTCTCTTCCTTTATTAAAATTTGTGTAGTTTCAATTAATTCTGCTTTTGCATTTTCAATGAAAATATTCAGTTGTTCACTTTCGTCTATGATAGCCTTCACATCACGTTCTTTGTCATTTATGGTCGATTTTAATTTTGCTGCTTCTTCATTATTAATATAATATTCCTTTTCGTATTCTTTAACTTGTTTTTGCAAATGGACTATACTTTCGTTCATTTTTACTAACTCAGGTTTTAAGTTTTCATTAATATCTGTTTTTTTATCATTTAATTGATGTTGCAAATTTGATTTTATTTGAAGTTCATCAGATAATTTCCTTTGAATTTCTTGATCCAAGTCTAACTTTTTCTTATCTTCTGCAATTTTAATTTCATTTTGGGATGTAGTTAATAAATTAGTTTGATTATCAATATCTTTTTGTAAATTACGAAGCTTTTTTGTAAGTGCTTCTTTTTCATCTTCAAATTTTTTAATCTTTTCAAATTTAAGTTTATCCAAATCCGACAAATATTCATTAGATAATTGATTCAATTTAAACTTATCTATAGCTCTTACTTGTTTTAATTTTAGATCATTCTCACTATTCATATACTCTTTTTTAGATTTAAATTCAATCTGAAATTTTTTTAATTCATTATTCTTTAATGCTAAATTATTTTGTTGATTTTTTTTCTGCTCTCTAAGTTCTTCCCATTTTATTTGAATTAACTTAAATTCATCTTTGAATTCTTCAAATTCATCTTTTTTAGAATCTAATATGCTTTTTTTAGTAAATAATTTATTTTGAAGATCCACTATTTTTGGATCATTTTGTTGATATAATGAATTTAATATAGATTGATTCTCCTTATTATAATTCATTGATGACATTCTATTAGGATTAAACAGTAATTTACTATCAGTTGTACTAGACCCTGTATTATTATATTTGGAAGGGTTATATATATTTTTATTGTTCACATTTTTTGAATCATTACTACCTGATTCTGACTCTAAACTTGTCATACTAATACTTCTTTTCCTTGAATCTAACTCTGCGAGATTTGTACTTGAATTTCGTACTTTATTTCTATTATACTCATTGTAATCATTATAATCAATCTTATTACTGTTATTTAATTCAGACATTCTAATAATTGCTTTTTAACTTACCATATATTAATCTTTAATCTCAAGTTATATTTTTATCATAAATAATTATTTTCTGTAAAACGTAAGCAATCAGCCGCCAGAAACAAAACACAACAAAAACACTTCCAGGCGTAAGTATTATTCAATCAGATTCTCCTATCACCTAACCTATAGTAAATCAACTATTATATTGCTTTGTATATATATATATAGTCATATACCTATATTTATTTATATATCTTTCAAATTTAAAAGTAATATATTATTAATATGTCATCAAAGATTGTTTACATATTTATGCAAATGTAGTTTCAGTAGACATTCCAGTAACTATTTTTTGTAAATAACATTAAAAAACTTTACCCGACTTTCATTTTTTCAAAAAAATAAAAAGTTTTAAATTTGATTGAAGTTGTAAAATTTGCGATGAGCTTCTAATACTTTTATAATATCAAAATGCCCATTTAAAGTGTATTATATAATATATTTAGATCACAATAGTATAGAAAATTACCATTTTATACTTTGTTGCTAAAGTGAAATAGGAAAGGTAGACTAGTAGAAAAAAAATGGTTCCAAAACAGTCCATTACTATCAATAGTAAGAAAAGAACAATGAAGCAAGTTATAAAGAATAATCAAGAACCAAGTCATAGTTCTTCAGATGATTCAGAGGTTTCAGATCGTTCAGATGTGGAATTAGAAGAAAATGACGAATTGAATTTAGATGATGTTTCATCTGGTTCTGATGTTGAAGGTGATGATGAGAATAATGAAATTGAAAATGATGATGAAGACATTGATAGTGATGATAATGCAGCTGAAGAAAGTGATGACGATTTTCCAAGAAAAAAGAAATCTAAGATAAGTAAACATGATGATGGATCAAATGATTTCTCTAGTGCAGTGAATGCAATTTTATCGTCTCATTTAAAAGCATATGATAGAAAAGATCCAATTATGGCAAGAAATAAAAAAGTTTTAAAGAAAAATGAAGAAGATAAATTAGAACAACAAGCAAGAAGACAAATTTTGTTAGAGAAGAAAAAAATCTTATCTAAAGCAAGAAAAACTGATATAATTCCAAACGCAAGTGAAGATAAATCAGGTGAAGAAATTAGAAAAATTTTAGAAAAAGAAGCAAAATTAAGAAAGCTTGCTCAAAAGGGTGCTGTGAAATTATTCAATGCAATACTTTCTACTCAAGTTAAAACAGATAAAGAAGTAAGTGGTTCATTAGGTGAAATTAAAAATAGAAATGAAAAGAAACAATTAATCACAGAAGTTTCTAAAGAAAAATTCTTAGATTTAGTCAAGGCTGCTGGTGATGATGAAGAAGAAGATCAATGATTGATCGAATGTCACTATAATATCATTTTTTGGAAAGATTTCAGATATATAAACAAATAAATAACATTAATTAACTCAATGCATAGTGTATAATATATTAAAACATTTTAAATTTTTGTTTTTTGACTTTTATTTTTATTACTATTACATTCATACACAAGCATACATCCATACACATACATACATATATTTATTAATAGTTTTGCGACTTTAACGATAACGTTGAATATTTTTCAATTTATCTATTTCATGAACAACATTTATTTGTATAATTTCTCATTTATAAGCTCAAAAACCAAGGCCACCATTTGAATAAGCCATTGGTTTCATGTTTGGATGTTCAACGGCTGTGAAAGTTTCAACTATTAAGTTCTTATCATCATTGTCATTTTGTGATAAAATACCATTTCCTGGTACAATATGGATAATACCACCCATGTTACCTTGAGAGTCACAATAGTTTGGTGCACTAAAAACCGTTAACAATTTGTTATTATGTTCGTATTTAACACCAGTCATTCTTACTTCGTGAGATCTAAAAACCTTACGTAATTTATTTCTTTTTAGATAATCATCAGTGATGTCCGGACCAAATGCAAAACCTAAACCACGTTGAGATGGACCTAAACCGTCCGCTAATTGTGGATCAGACCATAATAATTCCATGAATAAACCTTCTCTTGGTGGTTGAGAAAATCTGTCTAATGATCTGATGTCATCTAATGTAGATTCTTTATCACTTGGTAAACCACCATGCATAACAAGATAATCATCATTAATTAATGTAGCTAAAGGTAGGCTTTCAAAACTTAAAGAAAATAAGTCAAATATACGTTGAGAGTATTTATATTTACATTCGTCTTCAAAGCCATAAATTTTATTCATATTATCTGTTTCATGATTACCTCTATTCAAATATATATGTTCAGGATATAATATTTTCAATGAATAAAACAATAAAGCAACTTCACAAGACCAGGAACCTCTATCAACAAAGTCACCGTTAAATAAATAGATATGATTTTTATTAATTTTTCCAAATTTTTTAAATATATTCAAAACATCATAAAATTGACCATGTGTATCACCACAAACAGATATTTTAACATCTTGTGTTTCTTTATTTGATAATTCTACTAGAGTTGGCTCTGATCTTAATATTCTATCAGCATGTGATATAATTGCAGCAGCATATTTTTTTGGTATATTTTTACTTTTTAAGAAAACATCATTAACCATACCAGAAATAAATTCTTGTGACATATTTAAAATTTCAGCACCTGCTGGTATATTTTTTTCATCTTTTAATTGTCTAAATTGTAATTTTGGACCATCGTAAGTATTTAAATCAGAATTAGCATCAAATGATTCTAAATTCAAAGTTTGGCAAATGTTTGATTTCGCATCAGAATCATTACCTCCTATAGCATTTTTAAATCTTTCTTCTCTAATAAAATTGTCACAGACTTTTAATGCATTTTTGGCTGTTATGTCATTTGGTTTAGCCTTTAAGACAACATTTAAATCGTTTTTAGCTTTTCTAAATTCTAAAATACCAACATATGATAAACCTCTTCTATGATAAGCTTTTATATTTTTTGGATCAAGTTTTAAAGCTTCATCACAATCAACAGCTGCAGAATAGAAATTATCTTGTTTTAAATGAGCTAAAGCTCTATTAGAAAAATAAATAGATTGTGTATTATCTAAATCAATAGCTTTACTATAATATTCAATAGCCTTAGCATAATCATTTTTTTTTATGTAAACATTACCTTCGTTTTTAAATTCTAATGCTTTATCAATATTGACTTGGGATGGGGTCGACATATCTTTTTTTAATGAATAATTGTGTTAGTTATGTAAAGCTAAAACAAGAAAAATCAAACAATAACAGTCTCCAACTCTAAGTATGCTTTTATTAAATAAGATAAACAATTAAAATATATAATACCATAAAATATATGATTGTTAGTTTAATATTTATTCACACAGGTATAGATATGATTTTATATTCAATTAATCTATATTATCAAATATCAAATTTATGCGATGATGTCTAATAATAATAATAATAATGATAAAACGCTGATTATGTTACACTTAAATTGTAATTTTGTCACCCGAGTTCCCATCAACGGGAACTCAATTAAAATTTGTTGAGGCTGCGAAAATGATGATGAGTTCAGCTTTTTGAAAACTTTTAGAATGAGAAAAATAATATCATAAATTCCTTTCTGTTGAAGGGTTACAGTAAATAACAGAAAAGAATACACGCAAAGTACTCTAAATAAATATATTTTATTTTAGTGAAACAATGTTTTCATTTGTTTAAATTAGTTTTATTATTAATTATTAAATAATATTACATTATACCTTGGCTAAGTGACCACCAAACGCTTTTTGGTCGTTATATAGGTATAAGATGTTAGTGCTATGAAGAAGAGAGACGAAAAGTTGAGTTACGTAATATAGTAGAGTATCCAGAAAGTGAAAGTGGAATGTAGTAGTGCTTCGAAATTGACGGAGGTATTTGTTAAAGACAGACACATGAGCAGCATATAACTTACCAAAAAAGGGAGTCTAGATGTGCATTAATACAGAAGTGCATATAGGATCTGCTGAATGATCAACTTAGCATGCGGTGAAGTTGTTGTTTGGTTGTTAATTGAGAGTGATTACTAATGCTGCACGAGAAATAGCGTCAGGAACGAGGTTTTGTGACCCTCGCAGGTAAGTGGAGGTAAAATAAAATTAAGATAAAGTATCAGGCCATTTTTGGACTCTTCTAATTGGTTCAGTTGTATTCGTAATCGATGACAGCCTGAGGTGATCAGCACCTAAAATAAAGTCTCCTCTATATACTAGATAACGAAAGTGGTTTAGAGCGACGACAGTACCTAGCAATTTGAGTTTGCAAACAAATAGGTTTTTGAATACCATGAAGATATTTGAAAAAGTACCCAAAAACATTTAACATTTTGTTATTCTTGATTTCTTTGTGAATCTTGCTTACACTTTTTCTAGAGGCATTAGTTGTTAATTGATGAGTACGAAATTATTTAAAAAAAACAAAAAACAACAAACAATGTAGATACCGGAGTAGACCTCAGAGACTAGAAGTGGGTGTTTGAGGTTCGAACCAAGCTGCTTTTGCACAAACTAAATTTCTCAATTAGTGTAGCTTTTTTGGAGCAACTAGTAATAAAGCGTCGACAGTAGTTAATTATTCCTGTGAATCTTTGAGTCTATTTAACAGTTTTTGGTATAGAAGAGTTATCGATAGCGTCACATTTATGTGCAATTGGGGTAGTCTTATTAACTCCAGTTTTGTAACATAAAATTTGAACTCTGGTAACAGCGAACGAAGTTTTTTTTTTTAGCGATCAAGTTTTTCTTTATATATACGACCAAACACTGTGAATAGAGGTTTCCAACCCTCTTTTTCTTTGCTGGAAAAAATAAGAATATTGTTTGGGTATACAAAAACAAACTTCAGGTCTTGAAAGAGATCAGCCATATAAGTAGCAAAGGTAGTTGGGAGCGTTAAACAGGCCAACATGCATTGTATTATATTCTAAATTACCAGATAGAGTGGAATAATGAGTTTTGTACTAATCATCATCGTGTATAGAAAGTTCATGATACCCAATATGTAAATCCAGCCTAAGAATTATTAAACATCTCCGACACGACTTAGTAATTCATATATTCTTGGTAATGGGAAAGGATCAACAACTGTAACTATTCTTTAGGGCTAGTTATTCTACACAAAATTTGTAAGAATCATCTTCTCTTTTATCTAAGATTATTGATTTGCAGCAGGGAGATTTAAATGGTACGATGAATTTTCTTGGCTAAAAGGTTATCGATAATGGTATCCACTTTTTGTTGTATTTTAGGAGTTGATGGTAAGTTGTAGGTATTGTATTTATGTGTTCTCTTTTATAAGAATTTCATGATAAATGATGTTTTCAGCTGATGGAGGTTTTGGAGGTAAATTAATTTTTAGGATACAAGAATATTTTAAGACCAAGACTTTCAAGAGCTTGTCGTGAGAGTCTTCTGATTTCTGATCTCCTTTATTGTTAACGCACTGTGACATGGATATCGCAGACGGTTTAGAGATATTCCTTGATACTGATAGACCTGTATATATATTACTTAGGTTGGCTTCATGAGGACTTTAAAATGTTCTGATGGTATAGTTTTAGGGAATGTAGCAGCTGCAGCATAGGTAGCGAGTTTATCTGTTGTTACGGATTGTTTTAATTGTCCCAATTGTCAAGATTTAGGAGATGTGCTCGATTTTACAGACGTACCAGCCTTTAAGGAAGTGACAGATTTAACAGACTTGAGGTAAGGATATTTATTCAAAGTTAAGTTTTAAGTTAATATATCATGTTCCATGTCATCTTTGGTGTAACCAGATATCTTAAGTCTAAACACATCCAGTGCCAATTGGATAGTTGCAGCGTCAGATGTGTAAGCTATTTCATTGGAAACAAATCTTCTGAAACTAAAAGGAGAGGCGTAATGTTGTAGTACTGTTAATCTCTGAACTTAACTTTCCCGGATAAATGAATTTGAGGATTCACTGTCTAGAAGGACTGATATGTTATGATTATTGAAAGTAAAACATATTACTGACGTATAATTAACTTTTGGTTCGAAATATGATGAATGAGCGGACATTACAATCTCGAGAGAATATAAATCTGTACAGCTTTTTCTTATTTGAAACTGAAACTGACATTAATCTTTGCCTTACGATTTTTGGACACGTTTAGGCAGTGACCAGGCTTTTTGCAATGGAAGCAGAGATTTTATATAGAGAAGTCATATTCAGTAATACTTCCATAGGATTCACCTTTGGTACAATTTCTTTTTTTTTATATATCGGCCATCAAAATATTGCTCTCTTTATTTCTGAAATTCAAAATAGGAGCGTGACAGACTTTTATAAACCTTTTAAAAATAGCAGTGGAGTCAAAAGCTTGTACCATCTTACTCAACAAGTCTGGTTTTCTAATAATGACGAGATCATATGAAAATGATATGAACTTCGTTATTTCATCTTCTTCGATCCATGACTACTAGGTATTCGTGCCAAAATTTCTTGAATTGTTCTTTCTGTTCCAAGATACCTAGTTTCTTGGATAATGTGGAAAAAGCATTGCAAAGTTTATCGGTGTTACTATATTTTTGAATTTCTTTTTGGAAGCTGTAAGTAAGCACTCCAGATTATGCTTGTTTTATTGTTAACCCATCTAAGTATATATAATAATTAATTATAAAAGTTATCTCCACTTAGTTTGAAATATGCTCAGTTTTAATACTTTGATATTTTAATCTTTGTTAATTCTTAATTTGTCAGGTTAACGCGTTCCTTCTCGAACATGTTGCATTTTAGACGTAACCGAGTTCTTAATCTTATATAAATGTGTTCATATTTAAACGTATTTTAATTATTATAATGTTTTATCTTCTCAGAAAACACATATAAAAAGGTCCCTTGGCCCAGTTGGTTAAGGCATCGTGCTAATAACGCGGGGATCAGCGGTTCGATCCCGCTAGGGACCATTTTTTTAATTCATTGTCAACATCTTTTTAGATGTTGTAAAAAGATTAGTATTTTGTTGTATTTATATCAAGTTTACCATATTAAATGATATGAATGAATATTATACGAAAATTATTGTTTGCTTAGTTTGATACGTTAAAAATTTTTTTAACTTCTAGAGATAATATTTTACAAATATTAAATACTTTCATTTTAAGTTCAATAATTATTTCTTAAATTATTTAAATTCTATATACCAATAACTATACAGTTATAAAAACTACCAATTAACACCGTCTATAAATACTGCCTTGGAACTTCTAACATCTTCATCTTTTGATTTTCTTAATTGATTATCAAATATATCCTCAAAGTTGTCATATTCTAATGTTGATACAACCTTTAACTTTCTATTAGATTCAGCTTTTAGTAATGTATCGTAACCCCAATCTAAGAAGTCCTCCATGTTATAGTTTAATTTTCTGAATGGTTGAGCAAAAATCTTTGCTAATGTTGCAACATTAGTGTGGTAATGATCTACCAATGTAGCCAATTCCCATAAAGACGATTGTATAGCATTTGTTAATTCAGGGTTAGTTTCATCAGGATTAAAAGGGTCTTGATAACTCAGCTTCAATGCCTTTAGATGGCCTTTTTGTTCATCTGTAGAAAACGGTTCCTCAATAAATTTCGGATTATGTAACATAATCATACATGTTGGGTGCTTTCTTATTAAATTATATGTGAATGGGATTACTGTAACGATTGCCGATGGAGGAGCTTGTAATGTTAATCCTGCTAACCTTTTGATAAACGATGCAACTAAATGACTTGAAATATGTGTTGATGATAAGAATAATTCTAGCATTCTAAAAAATCTAGATCTATATTTGACATGCATTAAATCTGGAGTTAAACATTGATACAATTTTGAATAAAAATTTGGATATTCTAAGTTGAAACGTTTCATTAATTCAAATAAACCATTTAATGCTAAAATAGGAACAATACCAGAGTTACTTTCTTTTTTACCAAAATTTGCATTATATGAATCTGTTAGGAAATCCATTAATTTTGTTGGAGTATGTAAATGTGGAATTATTCTTTTATGTAAAATTAATAGAATAGTTTTATATTGGTCAACTGTTAAAGAACCATTCAGTATTTTTATCCAATTACTTTCAAAATTAGATTTAAATTTAGAATCATTTTCTACAAATTTTGGAGGATTAGCAACGTATACCTCTAATTCATCGTTACCAGGTAAGTCACAATGAACGTCATGGTTCACCATAGTTAACCATTTACCGATACTTAATTCATTTGAATATTTACCATTTTCATTAGATTCTAATAGTAATTTATTATATTCAGAATGGAAATAAAATTGGATATCAGCAAATTTTTGGTAATAATTAGTATTAAATTCGATCAAGGTTGTATTTTGTGATGAACCATTTTCAATTTCTTCCATTTTAAAATCTGAATTCCACAATGAAATTAATAATTTTTGGAATGTCTTCGTTGGGAAATATGGGTCATCAACATTAGACGAAAAATAAACTGATTCTAATTCAATACATTGCATGAATACATCTAAAGAATCTAGGGCAATAGAAGTTTCAAACGGAATTTTTGAAATTATTAATAGAACTTTTTCTTTATAATTTTCAAATAATTTTCTACACCAAGTTCGAAACTGTCTTGTTTCGTTTGTTTTAGCAGATCTAATCGTTAAATCTTCACGGTCAAATAATTGTTTAAAAACTTGGAATATTGAGACTACAACAAAACGTAATTTCTCTTCATTTTCTTCCCAAAATTCCTCTGAAACAAAATCTTTATCATTTATATCCAATATATTTATAATAGGTAAAATCAAATTATAATTTTTTTTATCATCAGTCGAGATGATTAATTTTGCATTTTTTTTAATATCCTCTAAAGCTAAACTCATTATAGTAATCAAGATATTTAGTTCAGACTCTTTTGATATAATCGAAATTCATGCAATAAATAATAAATAAAGCTAATAAAAGTATATATATAAATATGTATAGCTATATAATAAATAATACGATTTTATTACAATTTACAAACTTAATACTGTACAATTCATGTATTGTAATCTAATCTAATTTAATTCAATCTCATCTCATCTCATCACTTCTTATTTTTATTTTCCACCATAGTAATGGTGAAACTATT
This sequence comes from Tetrapisispora pingtungensis (nom. inval.), assembly GCA_030573885.1. Classification (NCBI taxonomy): domain Eukaryota; kingdom Fungi; phylum Ascomycota; class Saccharomycetes; order Saccharomycetales; family Saccharomycetaceae; genus Tetrapisispora; species Tetrapisispora pingtungensis (nom. inval.). The sequence continues at coordinate 17,244 of JAJMDY010000084.1, read as the reverse complement.
TCAATAGTTCACAGCAAAAACATAGTGCGAAAAATTTTTTGTCAGCGTGAAAATTTTCCCAACTTTGAAGTTATTTTATTTAGCTTTTTTTGCATACTTAACCTAATACGTGAAAATAATTTTGAGCGCACGTATATAATGATCCAATGCAACAGGTAGACAAATAAAAAATGTCATGCATACACACATATATTTAATGTCACAACATTGAAAAATATCGAAATAGGCTTTGTTGATTCTAACAAAATATCCAATACAGCTTATAATTAAATATTCTAAAGAAAACAAGTACCATATGATCTATATTTTGCTATAATGATATTATGATTACACAAGTAGTCTGTTTACTGTTATCCTAAGCTAGAAAAAAAATTCTAATCTCAATATCAATTTATTATTATTGTCATATATATTTACGCCTCATAACGACAACTATTACAATTGTAGTATAATACCCATGACTTCAAATAAAAGATAAACAACATTTCATAGCCCAATATCTAGGATATCTAGAATACATTCTTTTCTGTATACCCAAAAACAAAAGTTTGCGGTAACGCCTTCTTTCCTTTTCCGGTGCTTCCCTCATAGAGATTTCTCTTAACGAATAAGAAAAAGTAGAGCAAAATGAAACCAAAAAGGAAAGACCAAACGCTCCATTGCAGGGAAAGCTACTTGTAAAGAACTAGGGAATGGGCAGGGTTTTCTCTCTCTTTTCCTTGTCTTCTGTTCATTTTGTTTGTTTTCTCAACAAATTTTATCCTACTGTGTGCCCTCTGTCTTCTGCTACATTCAGATCATGTAATAAGTACATTCCCATTTTCGATACAATCATTTTATTTCATATAACTATATTATCGCATTAAGATCAAAATTTATATTTTTGTAAATATATGTTGGCTTAAATTATTCATATAAAATTTGCATCCCATCGGTGCCATGTGTAGGGCTTTGAAAAATATTTTTTTGTTATTTTATCATTATGGAATCATGGTTGTTTTTTTTTTTCAAAGTAGGTCAGTAGGTCAGTAGTAGGTCAGTAGTAGGTCAGTAGTAGGTCAGTAGTAGGTCAGTAGTAGGTCGGTAGGCTTGTGAGATTGTGAACTTTGAGTATGTGAGTTTATGGATCTATGTTTTTTTTTTCGCTTTCTTGTTGGTTAGTTGCTTAGCCTTTTTCAAAGTTACTGAACGAGGCAGTGACAATATCAGACCTTAATTGATAGCTACACATATTTCCATTGACAAAAACAGCAAAAACAAGAAGAGTACATAAATATAATAAGTGTGGGATATAAGTATATTCATGAAAGTACATCGATTACTGCAATAATATTTGATGAGGCTGTACAAATATATATCCATACACACATAAATGAAGTTGTATCTTTTATTTATTTGTCTATCTACACAAGCCATCATAATTTTCCAATTCGAAACCATTTCAATTGATATATAAATGCATATGTTATAAGTTATTTTGCTTCATTTTGAAAATTTAGATTTCGAATTGTAGATCTTACCAGTAATAACAAGATATATCAAATAAAAGAATATCATAATATACAGTCTCCCTCCTGATAAAAAGTATATATACATATAAAACATATTAATATAAAAAATGGATTCTGCCACGCTAGTTACAGAACTAATAAAAAGAACAAATTCAACATCAGATCAGTATGATTTTTACTCCGGTGCAACTCCAAATTTAGCATTCAATGTAATATTTTTGGTTTTATATGGCTTCATATTATTTACTCATCTAATTATGTTAATGTACAAACAACATTTCTTTTCATGGATGTTAATATTTTCGGTCATATTAGAATTCGGTGGTTATTGTGCAAGGGTCAACAGTCATCATGATCCGTTTTCAATGCCATCGTATATTGTACAATCAACATTTTTAATTGTCGCTCCAGTTTTATTCATGGGTGCTTTATATTTTCAATTAGCAAAATTAGTTGAGGTTTACGGTCATAAATATTGTCTGATCAAGTCCCCAAAATGGTATACCAGAATTTTTATTTCATCTGATATAATTTCATTTTTGGTCCAAGCTGCAGGTGGTGGTATTGTTGGTTCTGCGGCTTCAAGCAATAAAAGTACTACAACAGGTAAAAATGTTTTTTTAGTTGGTGATGTCATTCAAATAGCAACAATTGCTGTATTTCTATATTTTATTGCTGATTTTTCTTACAAAATTTATATTAAGACAAGAAAAAATTATAATAGATCTAATAATTCAACTTTAGGATATTCAAAAATTTCACAAAGGATGGTGGATTACCAATATACAAAAAAATATTATGAAGTTAGACAAGATCCAGAAAGATTTCGTTTCAAATATTTTATTGTCGCTTTGACATTATGTGTTGTTTTAGTGTTTATTCGTTGTTTTTATAGATTAGCTGAATTTATTACAGGTCAAGACGGTGTAATTCACAAACATGAAGGGTATTTTATTGGTTTCGATGGTGTTTTAATGATGTTATCAAATTTAACTATGCTTTTATTCCATCCAGGTTTTGTTTTCTTAGGTAGAAAACTGAAGATCCCTATTACAGGTGGTGAAAATGTAGAATATGGTGATGATGAAGCCATTCGCCAGCAACCAGATGAAGAAAGTGATCCATACAGGGTTTCTCACTTAGAACCAAGAAATAATCTTGATTTATCAAATCTAAAAACCGGAGATTCGGAATCTAGATCCGTAGAATATGAATACGAACTACCACCATATAATAAATTAGATGAACAACAATACAAATCGTATGATATCAAATAATAACACATGGCAATAAATCATTTACAAGAATCCATACATTAAATATATACATTCAAACTACTTAAATAATAATCTAAAATATTAATTTAGTAAGCATATTCAATATAATACAATAATTTTATTTAAATGCATAGCTATCTATCATTCTTGTTCAGAAATAGAACTAACTTTTTAGTGAGGTTTCTAATGAATCTCTCTCTGTTCTTCAGCATCTTTCCTTTTTTATACATTCCCACTTATTCTTAAATTCGTTAAAAATTGTTTTCCGACAATGCATGGCTGCGCAGCCGTTACTTTTTCCTTTTTACAAACTTCTTACAAATATTATGAATATTTTTTTTTGGTTTCAAAATTTCATCAATTTTTCATTCATTGCTGAACTAAAGATTATGAAAACAAACATATATATGTAAACGTTTGATAAGTGAAACTCGAATTCCTAACTATTAAACCCTTTTAATTATAAACATACTGTTATTCAAATAAAAATAATAATAGAGGTTTTTCATTCCGTTTTTGTTCAACAATATACTGTTAATAATTTAATTTAAGACTATATTAAACAATCCAAATTTGCATGAAAAGGAAAATGATTGCTGATACTATAAGTAAATCTACAACTGATTCAGAAAATTTTGATGATGTGTCATCTTTTAATTCAGAAAACTCATATACACCACAAGAATTCATTGGTGATGAAGTTGATCAAGTAGGTAATGATAGTACAGTTGATGATCATGTTAGTAATATTACACATAGCATTAAGGAGACACGCTCTGGAACAAGTGATAATCATACAATTAAACCGATCACGACAAATGATGTGCATAGAACCATGAGCAGAAATATAACAGAGAATAATGTAGAGACAGAAAAAGATTTAGAAAGACAATTAACTAAAATGGAAAGTCGGAAAGCGGATATTGTATTGCCAAGTGCAATGGAAGGTAATTCTCAATTTCCGGAAGAATACACAATGGAAACTACAACGGGATTAGTGCCAGTAAAAACATTAGATGAATTGAAGAAAAAAAAAACAATTGAATCTGATAAAACTGGTAATAGCACTCCAATAAGTAATAAATTGAAAAACACAAAGTCAAATAAAGGTGAGGATAGTGAGAATGGATTAAATGCTGCTAAGTTAAATGCAGCTGTCGAAAGAAACAGAGAAAAATTGGAAAAATATCAACAGCACAAGTCAGAAAAAAATTCTTTCAAGAAGCTATTCTTCAAAATATTTGATTAAGCATACATACTATTAAAAAAGAATATAAATCAAAAGTTTAATTTAATTTAATCTCAATTTGTTATAAATGGTAACAATTTTTCTTTATCTAATTAAGATTTTTTAATTATTTTATAATTTTAAATGATATAATATCATGATGGTAATCTATTTTCATCTTGAAGTTTTGTTAACGGGTTTAATCTCAAGAAAAGTATTTAAATCGTCCAACATACTAATAATAAATTAAAAAAATCTATGTAAACACAAATCAATAGTCACTAACTGTATCAGAGTATTGAGCTCATTTGATATTAATTTTAAGATATAATTTTAATTAACTCGTAATGGATTCTTGTCGAAATATATCTAACAAACAGTTTATTTGCTGAAGAATTGTGTTTGATTCTCTTTTTTCGTCTATAATTTTCAAACTATTGTTCATTATTTTTAAACTGCGGGGTGATCATTTTTAATCATAGTAATTAAGGGTTCCAAAAAATAAAATATCTATGAAAAGTAATCACAAAGTTCTAAGTATATAAACATATGGATACAGATTTAAAGATAAAAATGTAATAAAAACCATAAATTAATATAAATATATAACATGTCTGAATAAAGTAATAAAAGTTGGCAAACTATTATCTTATCAGTTAGCCGCAAGACAACTCCTATACAAGATAATTAAGGAAAACCTAAAGCAATAAAATTAAGAAGAATACTAAAACTAATCACAATTAAAACTACTTATGTGCATATTATTTCTTACAAGAGACCATCCAGATTATGAGTTAATTTTGATATCGAACCGTGATGAGTTTTTGCAAAGGAAGACGGGATCTTCATGCTGGAACCAAAGAGCCAACTGTGAAATTCTTTGTCCATATGATCTTTCTAGAAATGAAACTAATCCCAATAAATTTGGAACTTGGTGTGGCGTTAATGAATTTGGTAGAGTTTCATCTGTTTTAAACATGAAAATGGATACCGAAGATAACAAAGATAAGGACACTAAAAAGAGATCTAGAGGCTATTTACCAATAAAATTTTTGGACAATAACAAGACAAATCAATTTGAAAATTGGAATTATTATTCCAAATTTTTAGAACAATATCCTGATATTGAAAATACAGGATATTTTAATTTATTTATTGGAGATGTAAAGCAACAGAAATATGCCTTGATAGACTCATTTGGCCACACACATGAGATATTAAATAATAATGATAACAATTCTAGTGTAGTAATATCTAACTCTGAATTCACAGCGAATGATAAATTAAAATGGCATAAGGTCAAAAATGGAGAGGATTTACTAAAACGATACCTTAATAAAAATTGCAAGAATGAAAATGAAGTGATAGAAAACTGCTTCAAAATAGCATCAACAAGCGAACTTACAGACGAATACCTAAGTTCGCATAGTAATGTTTTAGATTTAATGACAGAGACAGTCTTTGTACCTCCCATAAAATTAGAGAATATAATAGAAAAGAATAATATTGGTGCATCCTTACCAATTGGCGAATATTATGGTACACGATCACAAATAGTAATATTGGTGAATAAAGAAAGAACGTCCGTTAGATATATAGAACGGATACTTTATGAGTGCGATGATGATGTCATGACAGCTGGCGTTAGTAAACCAATAGGCCGGATGAACTACGAGTTTAATATATAGTTATAAATATTTGATTATAATATTGATAATTAAATAGCTAAACTAATACTTAGAATTAAACTTTTATTTTCATTTATTTAAATTATGATAAAATTTCTAATTCTGAAATAGTCTTTAGGTTGCTTTCAATTTCTTGTACACATTGTCTGTAATATACTAATTGGAAGTTCTGGAATAGTTTGATTAAATCCAATACCTTACTAGAATCAGTCAACTCTTCCATCTTTTCTACAGCAGCGGTAGTGTTCGAGACAAATTCATCTTCTAATTGTTCTAACAATTTATAATCTTCATCTACAATTTCTGGTTCATCAGTTTCATTCTTTTCTTCCTCCTTTGCTTCTTGTTTAGTTTCTTCCTTCTTTTCATCTTCCTTAGCTTCTTCCTTATCATCGTCATTAGATATTTCTTCTTTTTGTACTTCCTTAACTTCTTTAGCAGCAGTTTTTTCCTTTGAAATTTCTTTTAATTTCACATCATATCTTAATGTATCGAACTTTAATCTTGAATTTTCAACATTTTTACGTAATTGATGAACTTCTTTAAATTCGACATTAATTAAATGTTCTAATTTTTTATTAAATTCATTAATGATCATATTGTCCATTTCATTTTTACCATTATCGATATTATGATAACTGGATGATAAAGATTTGAAAGCCTTACTTAAAGTAACTAGATCTTCATCTTCTTCCTCATCATCATCGTCTTCTTCTTCTTCTTCTTTAGCAGCAGCATTTTCAACTGAATTTCCTTCTTCATTTTCCTTTGATATCTTTTCTTCAGTTTCTTTCTTTGGAGAAGTTTCTAATTTAATAGTCTTTTCAGCTTTTTCAGTAATCAATTTTGAATCAGCGTAAGCTTTTGCTAAAGCTTGAGCAAAAGATCTTGGTAAGAAATTTTTATTTGAATTTTCATCATTATCTTGATCACCCCACCAGTCAGAAATACTTTCTGATAAATTTGGTGGATAGTCATAACCTTCTACACCAAAAGTATTTGTTACAAGCAATAATCTTTTCAAGATTTGTTCGACGGAATCAGTTTTAATTTCTAGTTCAACATATTGTTGTGGTAATTTACTAATTTCGTCATCTAAAGTACCTAATTGCTCTTGTATATATCTTGTTCTTGCTCTAATTGATAATTTAGTATTTGGATCATTCAAAATAGTTTCAATATTGTTATTTAGATCAGTAATCGCATTTGTCAAATTTTCTTGAGTCTTCAAGGCAACGTTTGATAAATTTTCTTGAGTCTTTAAAGCAACGTTTGATATAGAATCAGTGAATTTATCAATTGAAAAATTACTAAACATTTTTAATCGAAATTGTATGACTTGCGTTTGTGCTATACTTCCAGCGAGTACAAGTAGATGTGGAATTTGTATAATTGTGTGTATTAATAAATACTGATATTATTTTGTTTAAATAATTGTTTAATATAGAGAAATATAGAGGATTAATTTAGTTGTGTTCTGCGGGTCAATAAAAAAAGCACCGAAACTATGCGTTCGAAAAAATAGTAGCATAGTACACCTAACATTAATTCAAAGCGAAAAATGTTTAAATAAGAACAGCTAACGTTATATATGTACCCGGACAATCACAGGAATGATACGATAATTAGTAAGTTGCAAGTTAATTATTAAAATCAGAGCATAGCTTGATGCTATATATATACATGTATATATATATATATATCCAATAAGATCTTAATGATACGGTGACATTGTGTTCTGGTTGGTATGTTAAATTTAAGAGGACAATGAGGTGTTGCAATAGCGACATTACCCATATATATTTGTTCTTAAACGATGATCGATATTAAATTAATCACCCTCCAAATCATGTCTTTTTACGAATTCAGTATTGTGCAGGTCATGAAAACCAATTTAATACCAAAACTATTTCCACCTGTAAGGGATACACCGATGAGCAATGTGATACAAGAAGATATTACATACGTTATTTAAGTTATTAATGGGGTGGTTGAGGTTATTATTATTCATTCCGTCGGTGGGATGTCCAAACGCAATGCTTTGGAACACCATTTTTGTGAATTTAGATATTTGCATACAGTGGAATCCATTAGCCGCGGAAAGAATATATTCATTGCTCTTGTAATGAATAAAATATTTTGTGTACCCCTAATAAAATATAACCGTTACGCATGTAGTCACATTAGATAAATAAATATACATGTATGCATGTATATATTATACAATATGTGTTTTTTCGGTTAGTATATCATGGGATGGGCTGCAGTAACGTTGCAAACACCACAAATACTGTACTTTTATCAATTTCCAATTAAATAGTGCCATACAAATACACAGGACACCGCTAACTATTGCAGAGATAACAGGCAGAGAGAGAAGAAGGGGACGGCGATCGTAAATTTAGAGGTATATTATACATAAATAATCACTTAAATTAAATGAAAAAAGACAGAATAATCCAAAGATTGACATAATTATGTTGCCATTTTCCAGCAGGTAAGGCGTCCACTCACGGATTTAAGTCAGTTAAGTGTGGAAATAATAAATAATGTAACATGTAATTTAATTAATTTCTTATGATTTTATTAACAATTTCCGTGAAAAAATGTTTGTTTTATTCAAGAAATACACAAGCAAACGCTAACAAACATTTTTCGGTTACAAGGATATGAACAAAACAAAAACAAAAACAAAACAGAGATGTGTTTCTAAGAAATTTTATCATGGTGAACAGATTTTGTACTGAGTGTGGTCTGCGAAAAGGTTTTGAGTTGTTTTCACAGCTCAAAACAAAAATAGAGAAATACAACACGGGATAACTGCATGCAGCTGTCGTGAACTTGCTTTCTTCCCCCATCCCATTCTTCTGAACAAAAACCCATTTTTCACGCAACGCAGCGCACAAATATCCGTTTCTGAGCTAAATACAAAAAGAAAAGAGGGAAATACAGACAATAGCAAGCAAAAAACACTGTACGAATAACACCCGGACCATCATCCACCACACACAAAGAGATGTGCTCTAGTTATCTTTCTCTCTCCGACGGTTTCGTCTCTGCTCGAGTAAATTGAGAAATTATACAAAGCAAATTGAAACAGCAACAGAGAACACACCAGAGAACAAACCAGAATAGACAGAACAAAGAATAAAAACAAGTATTTTTGGTCATATTGTTGTTGAGCACCGTAGTGACTCGCCGTAGCGCAACTTTGTTTAATTACGTTAAATTTCAAAATTAGAACCCGAAATGTAAACAAAACAAACTTTTGTCCGTGCAATAGCAGAGTAGGGCAGCAGAGCACAGTAGTGATGCTCAATAGTAATTGTTGTTTTTATGTTTGTATGCTGACTGCAGACGGACTGTACTTTCTTCACCGTAGTATTCCGCACTCAATTCGAAGAGTACACTTTTTTACCTTAAAAACTATACATTTTTCTATTGTATACATATTTTGTCACATTATTTGTTTTGTTAATAACATATCCAAAAGAAATTTAGTTGAAATTTCCATATTGAAAATAATAGTTAAACCATCAAACAACAATAATGAACAATAGTAAACATCTAACAATAACAATTAATTGTTAATTAATTATTAATTCAAAGAAATTTTTTCCCTTCAATTAAAACAACTTGTTATCCAGGAAAATTAATTTATATATATAAATTAGTATAAATATAAATATAAATATAACAATTTTTTTCCAATATTTTTTCTATTTTCCTTGTTATTTTATTATTATTTATCCTTGTTGTTATTTATATTATTTCTTTTGTTGTATTCTAGCTCTGTTTAATTTCAATTATCTTTTTGTATTGTGTTTTGTTCATTACAGTCTGACATAAAGTATTTATTAATATTTGAATAGTACAAATAACAATACAAATTTGATATTTACAAATAAATTAAAATAAAAATAATATAATATAAAATAACAATGTTAGGTTTAGCTGATAATATTTTAAGAGGTATTAACTTCTGTTTTTTCGTTATCTGTTTAGGTTTAGTTGGTTCTTTAATAGCGACTCAAAACCAACACAGCTCTAGAGTCAACTACTGTATCTTCGTCCCACCATTTGCTTTAGTTACTGATACTTTCTACGGTGTCTTAGCTAATATATGGTCTACCCCATTGGCTTGGCCAATTATTTTGTTCTGTTTCGACTTCTTAAACTTTGCCTTCACTTTCACTGCTGGTACTGTTTTGGCTGTCGGTACAAGAACTCACTCATGTACTAACCAATCCTATTTGGATTCCAACAACATCACACAAGGTTCTACTGACAGATGTAGAAAGGCCCAAGCTTCAACTGCTTTCTTCTACTTTTCTTTCTTCATCTTTTTAGCTAAATTGGTCATGTCCTCAATCAACTTATTCACCAACGGTGCTTTAGGTTCAATGTCTTTTGGTAGACGTAGAGGTGGTGTCGGTGGTGTCCCAGGTGCTGCTTCTCCACAAATTGGTGTTCCAAACATTTCTCAAGTTTAAGAAAATTTTATTAAAATAATAATAATAATGTAATCACATTTTAATAACATTTTTTTCTTCGACTCATCTTTAAACTTCCATTCAAATTAGTCACCATTTCAACAACAATAGAACTTAAAAACATATTTTTTGCTTCACATTCATTTCCTTTCCACCCAGAAACTTTTCAGCTCTCATAATCAAAATAATTTTTTGAAGTCTTCTTTTTTTTATTCTATTAACTTTTAATTTTTCTATTTATTGTCACTTTTTTGTTTGTTTTACCTAACTTACAAAAAAAGAGAATTATAATAACATTAATACTGCTAGAAAATTTTAAATGTGTATTTAGACAATAAAAAAATAATACGAGACTAATACATTTTTTAATATATAGTACGATACCATCATAATTTTTTAATTAATAATAACTAATTAATTTAATTTAAATTTTTTTTAATATTTAATATTTTTTCATTCTTCTAATGTTCTGAGAAATAGTACACATGTTTGTATATAATTGGATGTCGTAATATAATTTGTTTCATTTATTCTTCTTTATTTATAACTTAACTATTTACATAATATAAAATGAAAAATATTGATGAATGGAAATTTGTGTTACTAATTTCTAGTAGTTGGAATTTTTTTACTAAATTATCTTCCAATGTTTAATAGTAACGAATTTGGTGTACCTGTAGTTTCACCACTTCCATTACCTGAACTACCATTTGGTAAATATGTGATATTTGATGATTGTGATAATGTTTTGGCAATTTCTTTTGATGCTTCTAATCTTCTAATCAATAATAAACCATCACCAGCTTTAGATAATGCTTTTGAAATATATTCAGCACTTTCTGCTTCACCTTCAGCTCGAATAACTGCTGCTTGTCTTTCCTGTTCTGCTCTTTCAACTAAAAATTTAGCTCTTTCGGCATCTTGTTGAGCAATTTGTTTTTGTTCAACAGCTTTTGTGAATTCTTGACCAAATGTCAAATGTGTAATTGAAACATCTTCTAATTTAATCCCAAATTCATTTGATCTTAAAGATAACTCTTCTCTAATCTTATCAGAAACAATTTCTCTTTGTGTAATTAATTCAGCTGCATCAAATTGTGCAACAATCGCTTTCAATACTTCATTACTAATAGATGGTAAAACCCTTTCGTCATAATCTAGACCCAAATTTTGATAGATAGTTGGTAATTGTTGAACATCAGGTCTATGAAGTACTCTTAATGTTAAGGATACCATTTGTAAATCCTTGGTACCTGTATTTGTAGCAATATTCTTTGGCTTAGTTCTTACATCAAATATAACTGCTTTTTGTAGCCAAGGGAATAAAAAATGAGTACCTTCACCAACAACTTGCTGTTTCACACCCTGTAGTCTATCAAAAATAACTGCTCTCGAACCACCTTTCACATCATACATTGCATATTGAACACCTGATACTGCTATACCAATAGGGACGGCTATTTTAATTAATCTGTCTAAAGCTCTAGTGGACATTTTTTATTTGTGTAAACTGCTAGTGATTTTAAAATCAAGATATATTTGTTCTATTTTATATCAATTATAGTATATACTTATTTTTCAAATAAAATATAACTAAATTAACAACAATTATAAAATTAAATTTGGTGGCGAATTATATCTCATTGTTTTTTTTATCCCTCTTTTAAATGTTTAATCGGTTAAGCTCTTTCTATTTTTTCTCATTGTCTTGCGACTTCGAAAATATAGCGAACTTCTTGAGTTCGTGAATAAAAAACAATAATTACTTATCACGTGCTTTAGTGTTGATTATTAAATATTTCAGGCGTAACGCTTCAAATTTCTAACTAGCAAAACGTATTAAATGACACTACATAATGGCTTTAAAAAAGTATTGAGTATATTTTTATTGAATATATAATATTATTATAAAATGATTTATTATATATAATAATACAATTTCTTCGATTTTTGCTAATATTCTAATTCCCTAATAATGTTCTTCTTGGTAAATTCCAATTTTGTTTAATATCACATGAATATTCAGAAATGAGAATTGAGAAACAAAAAATAGTGAAAAAGGTTAAATTTAGGTATTGTATTTGTTTAAAGATATGAATATATAATATGATGTCAGGTTTTGTATCGATGTATTTCTTTTGAATTATTCTAATTTATAAAAAGCAATATTTTTTATTCTTTTCCATGGCAAAAAAATAAAAATGTAGAATAATTGAAAAAAAGATGTATCTAGACCGATAATTGTTTTTCGTTTTTATTGAATTTATTTTTTTAATTTAATTTTAGTGTTTATTCTAAATGGCTTTAAGTTTCTAACGTATCTACGGGGTACATTTTTCCATTCAGGATAATATTCCATGCCCATTATAGAAGATGACCACCAATTATATGGTAATAATGCGTTGGGTACTCTTGGATTATATCTCCAAGTACCATTTACACCACCTGACATTATTCCACCTGTTCCTTCTTCACCAGTTAAAATATTATAAGATTCCTTATTCTTTTTTGTACCTATTGAATTTTGGGTGTCGTTAAATTCTTTCTGATCCTCATTTGATGGTAAAAAATCAGTATTATATTTACTAACATTTCTGAAAAGTGGATTTTCTTTAACAGGGTACGTAATCGGTCTATATCCACTGAAAAGTATATCATTTGTCAATTTAGTTGACTCTAAATATCTTGTTGTAGGCACTCTTGGTAAATTTTTGAATAAATCGCTAAAACTATGCGCTGCTGTATGATGATTTGCTACATGATATGTTGTCTCTGTATTATTCGAGCTTATTATTGATTTCCTTTTCAGTAAAGTTCTTCTTGTCGTAGAAAAATAATTCTTACAATTGAGAAGATATAGTCTTTGTTTCATAATTGAGGTTGTTTTATATGTTCTTATTAATTATTGTTATATTTGGATATTATTATTGTTACTATTGTTATTATGCTTTTTAATATTTATATTTATTCATCTATCTATATCTGTTACAAAAACCATTACCTATATATATAAATTAATCTAGCAGGTACAAAGATTAGGGGAATTTTAATAAATTTTCTTTATTTTTTTCATTCCTGAAATTTTGATATTTGTTGAGAAAGTGCGGAGAAATCTTATTATTTTTCACGAAATACGACTAGAAAAAAAATAATGATTAAATTAAAATGTCCGATAACGCCATCCCCATAGTTTAATTTACAATTTTTAAAATAAAGAGGCAATTACAAAGAAAAAACACATACAATGAACAATGTGATATAAAAGGACACCCTGAATTAATGAATTCTGGGTGCTTAGTGTGGTTACCTATAGATAAAAGACAAATCTTATTATAATTATAAATAGTGAAGGTAAAAACAAGTGGGTGTTAATAATATTTAAAACATGTAAATATAGTGAATTATCAATGTGAATTATCAATGTGAGCTATCTATCAATCAATTCAGAAGGCAAATTGTAAAAACTGTTTAATTGTCTGGTGGTAAAAAAATATGTCAAGAAGGACAATTAATTGTGAATCATAAATCAACCTTGTAATAATTAGATATCAAGTATCTTATTTTATTCTTGAGGGTGAGAATGTTGTTTAGGTTGACGTAATATTATAAAACATTGTTACCAATGCACATAACTAAATGATTTATGACGAAACATTATACGTAGATATCTTTTGTGGTAAAAAATAGTCATTTCGGAGATTACCGGGTTCATTATTTTGGAATCGCGTATTATAACAATAACGCACGTATAAATTTTTGTCCGCTGTATTTTTCAAGCGTACACACGATTTTATGGCATTGACCGCTTATTTTTTGATTGTGGAAGTGGGTAGTTGCACAGGACGTGATGGTTTAACTCGAAAAGAAGGGGGATAAACCGTCAATGACTAGAGATTAAAATTTGAAAAAATGATACCGATGAGGGTGAAAAAATACAACTAATATGTTTTTATGATCTTTTTCTTTTATTATTATATTCTTTGAGTTAGTTGATTAAATTAAAAAAATGTATTAATTATTACAGTTATGTATGTCGATTATTTAAAAAAAGAATAAAATATATTTACATATAAGTTTAAATTTCTAGAAAAATAATGAATTTGAAAAAAAAAATTATAGGAATTAGTTCTTAAAACTAAAAATTATGCAAAAAGAAATTAAAAATTAAAGTAGTAAATGATGTTTTTAATGAAGTAAAAATGGTAATGAAATGTTGTCTATTGAATTTTCTTCTTAGATTTACTCGTCAATACCATCTAATGAATAATCCTTCTTGGATAATCTAGCTCTTAAACCTTTACCATAGATGTAGAATAAATATGGAATTAAAATCATGGCAGTAGCGACAAAGGCTAGCAACCATGAAGCCCAATGTAAACCTAAACCGTGATACATTTGGGTAGTGAATAATGGGAAAGCAGCACCACCAGCGGATCTTAAGAAAACCTTAGTAGCTAAAGCACTTGAAGCATATTGAGCATAACAATCAATAATATAGTTATTTAAGGAATAGTAAATTAAAACCATACCATAACCAAAAGCTAAACCAGAGGAAGCTGGAGCAACCCAAATAACTTTTTTAGTAGATGTAGCACCTAAAATCCATAAAGCAATAGCAGCAAATGGAGCACCGATCATAGCACCTAATAGACGATCTTCTGGGGTTGGTTTACGTCTTCTAGTAATAGCTAAATATTTGTTTTCACAGTAGAATGTTGTACATAAAGCAGCAGAAGCACCGATTAAAATTGGAATAAACATTAAACCTGTTAAGTTATCACCATAACCGTATAATTCACCAAAAATAACTGGGAAAGCGAAGAAGAAACCATATAATAATGAGTAAATTAACATAACGTAGAAACAAGTTAAATCTAAGACTGGTTCGGTGGCAGCAAAGTATAATGGTCTAACACAACATGCCTTTAACATTTCACCTAAAGATAAACCTTGAGCTTCTTGTTCGGTCATAATCTTTGGATTACCAGTTTCTTTTCTTAATTTGGCAGCTTTTTTCTTTAAAATAACTGGAGCGTAAGTTTCAGGGATGAAAGCAACAATAATCCACATGACACCGGCAAAAGCCATGTTGACCCAGAAAATTAAATCCATACGACCAGTTGAGACGGAAATGAAACCATTAACTAATGGGCCGAAAACTGGACCACAGTATGGGGCATAAGCGAAGAAAGCAATGGCTCTACCTCTAGTATCATTTGGAAACATATCAGCAATCGAACCACCGACTAAACACAAACCAGAAGAAGCCCAGACACCACAGAAAAATCTACAAATCATTAAAGTTTGTGGATTTTTGGCAACAGCACAAGGAATATTGAAAATAACATATAAGAACATGGAGACAAAGTAGGCTACTCTTCTACCGTAAATATCACTCACTGGAGACCAGATTAATGGACCAAATGAGAAACCGATAACCATTAAAGAAACTGATAAAACAGCAACTTCTGAACCAACATGTAAATGTTTTTGAACAGTACCTAAACCACCAGCAATACAAGCAGAACCATAAGCGACACAAATAACTAAAATAGATAAGACAATGGTATAAATCCATCTTATTGTTAATGACCAATTGTGTGGGTTAGCTGGATCGCCAGTAACGAAAGTGACAAATTCAATTTCTGGATCTAATTCCGGCTCATCACCAGAAGTACCGACTTTCTCAGCTTCCTTTAGATCGCTGTCTGAATTAGATGAAGAGTCATGGGTTTGAGTTCTTTCCATTTGTTTTGTTCTAGTTCTAGTAATGGTTGTAGAGTTTCTACCTAAAGAATGCAATGTAGACACTGGAACTAAACCAGTAGCTGTTTCCATAGTATATTCTTCTGGGAAAATACTGTGTCTAGTACTTGTTGGAGCATTGACATCTGGAATTGGGGCGTCTGATGTTAAACCCATATCTTGTAAAGTTTTAACAGTTTCTGTTCTAGACAATTTTAAAGTATTACCATTTTCATTTTCATTTGTTGGAACATATTGTTGAGGTTGTTCTTGATTTTCTAAATCAACAGAACTTTCAGAAGAGTTAAACGATGTTATATCTTCGTATTCGTTTGACATTTTATTATATTGTATTAATAGAAATTAATGTGTTTTTGTAATTAGTGTTAAATTTAGTTTTTAATAATTGGAAAATATTTTAACCAAAATGCAATGAATATATACAAATGGATTTTATATATATAATTTGTCTAATACGAGAATTAGTTTTTTCGATCTCGATATTATTTTATTATTGTTTTTCACTTTTCTTAACAAAAAAATAAAAAGATTTATAAAACTCCAAAAATGTAAATTGAAAAATGAAAATTAAAAATTATTCCTTTCAATCAATTAATTGTGTTTTTTTATTATGATTTCCTTTTAATTTTTTTTAAAAAGTTAAAATGTTTGGAAATTTGTTTAAATACAATGAATTAGTTATTATTGAATTAATGATATATTTAAACCCTGAAATAAGAAAAGAAAGAGATTGCATAAAAAATTAAATTTAAAATTTGAATCAATAATTGTTTAGTTTTTCATAAAAATAAAATAGATGTCACTTATATATAACATAATTAGAATGTTTTAATAATTTTTTTTTTAATTTTTCAAAGATAATTTATTGATGTTGATTTTTGGAAATCAAAATAAATTATTACATTGTAAAACATGTATCAAATCATTTAAAAAATAATAAACTGATAACAATTGATTGTAGACTCTAACTTTTCCAAAAGAAATGAAAAAAAATTAGAAATGTACTCAATATTGCTACATCTTTGGATGGTCATGTAGATTTTTTCATAATTAATTATTGTTTTTTTTTATTCTAAAATAACTACTGTATACACTACAATATATTCTGAAATTGAGTATTAAAACTTCTATAAAATTTATGATTCCTATTACTATTGTTCTGAGAAAGGCAAATACCCCTAGTCAAATTTTGAAAAACGATCACTCAGATGGTCATACTAAACGTATAACATCTTTAGATTGGTGTAGAACTGATCCAAGATTCTTAATCTCTTCTTGTAA
>JAJMDY010000083.1:0-51306 GCA_030573885.1 Tetrapisispora pingtungensis (nom. inval.) | reverse complement strand
TAGCGAGTATAGGATTTGAAATGTAAGTAAATGAAGTTATTTATTAGGTGGTAGAGGATAGTAAGGAGATGTATGATGTGTGGATGGATATAAGGTGATTATTGAGTGGTAAGTGTAATTGAGTATTGAAATATGAGAGTAGTTGTAAGTATTGGTGGAGATATGATGGTATGAATTGGTGAGGTAAATAAATTTGGTAGCGCCGATAAATTATTGAGTGGTTCTTGATTATGGGAGATGATGGTAGGGTAATAAGTGGATGGAAGTGTTTTTCGATTTGGATTATGGGCGGAGCGGAATGGATGGGTGCGATGGAGCGGAGGTTAGGCGGAGATTAGTGAAGTGAAGGTTGATGTTAGAGATGGAATGGATAGTTGATGGTATCGAAGGTGGTATTGGATTGGGATTGATGATTATTGGAGTTAGAGTTTGAGTTGGGATGGAGTTGATGGTGGGTTTTAGTAGGAGATGGAATGGGATAATAATATTAGAAGAAGAATTAGTAAAAGTATAAATGAAGAATGGAGATGTTGAAATAAATTAGTATAGCATATGAGGAATTAAGTTGTTGTTGTGTATGTAATAATTGTATAATAAAATATGAGTAGTGAAAGAGAAGTTAGAGAATTAGGGAATAAGATTAAGATTAATGAGATATATAATGGTAAGTAAATGAAGTTATTAGATATAAATGGATAGATAGGAAGTGAGTGGTAATGATTAGGTATATCTATATAATGTATGTGTAGTTGATAATTATGGTTTAGTATTGTAATAAGTGAATAATTGTATGGATTGGTGTAGATATGATGGGTGAATTGATGAGGTAAGGAAGGTAGGATAAATGTGGAAGTGAATTTGATTTTTGTCTGGGCGAGTGGATGGGGTAGATGGAGTTGGATTAATGTAACTTAAATAATAAGGGGAAAATGGATATCCTGGAAGAAAAAAATAGTATTCAATCAGATCGCAATTATGACTTGGGTTGGTCATCTGTTAAGTCCAAGATTTCTTTAAAATATGTTAGACTCAGCATTCTAGCAGGATTTATTGTTACTTTAGCTGTTTTATTGATATTTTCCAATTATAATCGAACTATTAAGGGCACTGCGTTAGGATCACAAGCAGTTATTCTAAGCAACTCTCAAAGATTATTAAAAAGATCAAGATGGGACTGGGTTACTTACAGTGCTGTCTTTGGTTGTGTGATTGCTGCCGGATCTACAATTCGTCCTGATCTAGTGGCCTCAGTTTGTCTGCTATTCACCGGTGGTGTATGTGCTCCTGTGGCGGGATTAATAGTTAGCGTAGTAACTGTAGGAGTTGCAGCTTACGCTGCATCCAAAGCTGCAGGATCTGCTACTAAGAGAGGTGGGCCTTTTGTGAAGGCTTTGATGAGCTAGACAATCGTCTTTCACCCATGGATTCACCAAAATGTTACTCTTGAGGTTGGTGGAAATGTAGGAACATTAGTGTTTCACCATAAAGTTCAAGTAACTCATGATTCCATTAAGAGATCAGTTCAACCAGTTGCTAATGGTGTTGTATTTTCATCTAATTTAGGTAACCACGTTGCTCTTTCCTATATTCATTCTGCAGAAGAGCTTTCCAATTTAATTGTCGACACACAACCCGGTACACCAAGCTAAAATAACCAGACATATTCCAAAAGAGATGGATACCCTGCCGATGGATTTGAAGTTAGTTGGTTATCTTACAACTATGATAATGGAAACTCTGATTTATGTTCTATTTGGGAAAATAATGAGCCGACTGACGAGAACTTGTCATATTTTGAAGGTGAAGTGCAAAATTGGATTTCTGCCAATAGAGATTGGAAATATTGCTTTGCTGCAGTTGATGCTAAGGGAGGCGAGTCGATAAACTACGATGATATCCCTGGTGTTGGATCAAACACGGGTAATGCTTTACATGGTAAAATTTACTTCAACACATATGGTGGTGTCGATAATTACTGTAACGATGACCACGATGGTGCCCAAGGGGATCGATAATCTTATTGACGTAAAGGTTTTGTTAAGTATAACATTTTCGTAAACGATTGTTGTATATTTATCTTATTATATGTATTTTGAATTTTTTTGGTATTATAATTTCCGTAGATATTTTATGTAACTGATATATACTTAAATATTAGTATTTAGCGAAATTCACCAATAAATCATCATAAAATAATAGCCTATTTGAACAGATTTATATTATCTGTTGATGCAGTAAACATAAATAGTTAATATATTTATATTATATAAATATATTATATGTTCATAAAACAGATAATCTGTATATTTCTATGATATTTAATCGTGTCCTATTTATATGATTAAATATCTCATTTTGAAGAATAACCAGCATAACATGAATGCTGGTTAAATTAGTCACAAAAGATTAAACCATAATCCAAATATTACCTTTTCACAAAAGTTCCATCTTTCTAGCCAATAAATATTTAAGGCAACGTCATTCCTCTCTTACCAGTTGTACCTGTAATCACCGCAACTTGCTATGGTAAAAGTGATGTCTACGTCCGCCATCGATTTAAAACTGCTATCTCTATATGAGCGTTCTGTCTCCAAGTTAAGAAATTCATTAATGTATACCATATATACGATAGAATTATCAAAAGTATAACACCAGTTAATAAATACTCCAATAAGCCTTATAAATCTCAAATCACTGAACATTCTAAGATGAACGTCTACTGTATGATTATTGTCTTCTGTAATTATACAGTTTCCAAATAAATATCTTACAAGCTTAACAGTTAAACAATAAAGAATAAGATGGCTCGCCATATCGGCCTATGATGAAACATATGGAACAAAGATAAAGGATGTGAAATTGTATGATTACGTCTGATATAGTTTAATAGTTAGAAGTGATAGCTAAAGCAAAGCAGTTTTACCAAATCACGTTAGAGTCTAGATGAGAATGATATGACTTTTAGAATCACATATGGCAGTGCAAATACCTAGTTATTCCTCTCTAAAATTAAACTATTACCGTATAATTCTCTTCAAGTTAAATTCAATTCTTTTTCAGGTCTCATATAATACAATTTTTTGTTTGGGATGATGTCAGCTTTTGGTGAGGATTCTTCTTTATAACATAGTTCTAAACCAAGTTTTTCATCGTTTATCAATAACATCAGATAAATAATTACTTAACTTGGCATGCTTCTTAATACCACTGGAGTGTTTAAAAGCACAAGTATTCGGATCTGCCATTGCATTATGACTAGCACGTTTCTCTTTAATAGTATTGATGGATTTCTATTGTCTGTTAATTCTAATGTTGTCTCTCAATAGCCGTACATACCCATGTTTCATTCCCCTAATAGTTAGTTTAGGAAGTTTGTTAACATTATAAGGAAATAATTAAATATATTTATGAAAAGTAGAATAGGTCGTTGACTTTCCTATACTTCTGTTTATAAATAAGAACGTATTTATAATATTTTGAGAATATTCAACACCTGTCATACTACCTTTATTTAGACTTCATTGTTATTGGATCAATTAATTCATCGCCAGATTCGATTGGCTCATCACCAAAATCGTCTGTGCTCACAATTAAATCCCTTGTTCTACCTTCAAAATCCTTTCTTAGGGGAGTCTTTAATACGATGAAACAAATAGATGGATGTTTCTTTATCTAGCATACTCCTTCTTGCATCTATTTGTTTTGATTTAAAATAAAACGTCAAAACTATCAAGCAACGGCTTTTGTTATCTGCGAAATATTTCTTTTCACACCAGCATACTGTAGCACTTGAAGTTTTGGGAATCGGAAGGGGCCATAAGTAGAAAAATAAATCATCCACATAATCCACACACTCATTTCATTAAGTAATGAAACTGTAACCTCCTTTTCATGAATAACATTAAGCATGTCAGAAGAAGCCAGTATTTTCATCATATCATAAGATAAAAAGTTTCAGAAAAATCATGAGGTTTATTGGAATTTTTACATTACTTAGAGGAGCCAGGATTCTAAGCATCTTGTTGAATTTAAAGATCGAAACAATTTAAGAAAACGAGGCTCTATTCTATTTGAAAACCATATAATAAAGATCATCCTGTTATTTATGGTTCTCAAAATATGACAGAGTATCTCAACAATGAGCATTCTCCTGTTCAGAGATTTAATAAAAAAATCAATCAAACCCAAACATAATTAGCTTAATGAATATGCAAAAGAAAAAAGAAATGCAACAGCTTTCTATATTTGAAAGGTTAGTGCTTGCCTTTAGCGAATTTGGTATTCCATTGGGAGTTTGGGATTGTAAAAATATTAGAAGGATATTAAAGGAAATTGTTTCAGATTTTTGCGCCAAGAACAATAGAAAAGAGGCATCTGAAATTTTGAGAAAAACTAGCAGCAAGATTGAAAAGTATTTTAAAGACGAATTGAAAAATAGCATTGTTTTGAATGATATAACTGTGATAGAATATCCAATAAATACTGATAGCTTGTAGAGTATTTTAGCTCAAAAAATGGCCAAATTAAAATATTCAGTACCTTCATATGTCAGTATTGAAATGGATGATTAGAAGTCAAATAAAATGACTTCTTATATTCCTGTTATATTCAACCTCACTACAAACAATTATAGCAAGGGAGCGATCTTAGCAAAATATACAAAAGCTACATCCAAGAGGAAGATTGACCACCAAGCAATGATCAAATCCACTTGTGAGGAATTTAATACAAATAATTTGTGGACGAATGCATGTACTGACAATGATTCTTCTATTTTATACTGTACATCCGAATTGGTAGATAACTTAAACTATCCTGTATTTGCAGGCCATATTGGATGTTTATGCCATATATTGAACCTGATTTGTGAGAAAATGATTGCGCAAGTTTCATCGGGAAATGATGTAGAATTAGAAAGTGAATAAGCACTCGGTGAAGAAGAAGAAGAAGAAGAAGAAGAAGAAGAAGAAGGTGATAATGACAATGAAGAAAGAAATGAAAGAAACTTTAGTAAAATTCTTATTAGTTCACTAGTTTCTGATCCATTTGAAGGAAAATCTCCTGAAGTCCTTTTAAAATTGATAAAGCTAAATAGAGAACTACGTAAATCTGAAGAGAAGTTGACTATGTATGATAAATACGTTTTGAAGCGCATCCCAGAATTTATTTCAGTTAAGTGGAATATTAAATACGATATTTTAAAAGTATTTGTTGAACATCAAAATGAGTTTTTTAGATTTTTCAAATACTATAAGAATAACGGAAAGCTAATTGTTAATGAACTTAATAAGAAAGATCCGGAGCTTACAGAGTTATTAATTAATATCTTAGAGCCCTTCGATGACCTAACAAAGTTCATGTCATCGAATGTTTCTCTGTCACCAGTTTATGTTCGTCTTCTATTGTTTATAAGATGTAATATAGAAAGTTCAGAAAGATTACTGAATGAAATGCGTGGTAAAATAATAGATTTATCACCCGTAATCAAGTTAGTAGACAAATATTTAAAGCAGGCTCATGATAATTTTGACATTATATTTACCTGTAGTGAATTTTTTCCTTATGATCAGAATCTTAGAGAATACTACCATGAACATTTTAACGAAGAAATGCAAACTATTGCCAGATTTTACAATACTATAATGAAACTTGGTCAATTTAATAAACTAAAAAAGAAATCGATTGATGCTAAAAACGCAGAAGGTAACCTTTTCTTATATTTTTCGGATGCTAAATTTAATGATAATAATAATAATGAAATGGATAACAACTGCGAAACCTATATTGATGTAGCAAATAGAGAATATTATCATGGGATCATTGAAACAAGAATTGGATCAATACATTAAGTACACGAGAGGAATCTATGAAATACCCTCAAAGAAATACCTGAGAGTTAAGGAAATTTACAAAAATCACTCTGAAGATGATAATGCTTATTATAGAACTAGTTCTCATAATACTTGTAAATGAAAGAAGGAAACAAAGGTCAGTGCTTATGAAACATACCTAGTCGAACTAGATGTTTTTCTAGAAGTACAGAAACTTTACCGATAAGAAACAAATTAACCAAATACAAGTGTCTCAAACCATCTTTATCTACCAGTGATAGTCGTCAAAGCAGACCTAGACATTGATATATACTAAGCATTTGATTATCTGCCGTTAAAAAAATTCTTGGACTGAGATATACATAATTAAATAGACTTCTCCATTTTATTTTTTTTTGCTGTGTTTTACCATCAACAGAGAGAGCTCTATCATCGAAGTAGCAAGGATTATCATATTCTGTGAGACTAGTTGTGAAAGTTCATTGGTAGGGACGTACAGAAAACTAAATAGCTTCGACATACTTTGTTGTGATATTAATACAAATGAAGCTTTAACCTTCGAGTAAATTACAGAATTTTGACTCCCTTCTTGAGCTTCCTCTTGTCATTCAAGGAGTATCGAGATTGGTATATGTTTCCTTCCCATACCTTTGAACTTACTGAACCCACAGACGGACCAAACCAAGCTTTCCACCAGGCTGGCCTGCCTGAACTGACTTTGAAAGGAAAATAGAAGGACCCTGCAAGGTAGGCAGAACAAGAGTTCTGCTTAGAACTGCAGTTTTTGCAAAATCGCACTACTGAGTGTCGGAAAGTAAGGGAATGTTTTCCTTGGTTTACTAGATATCTGAAACACCATAATATATAAAACCATTGTATCAAATTTTAAATGTCCCAATGCGATTACAATATGTAGGATCAAGGTTCCAAACGACTAATATAGACTGCATTTGAGCAATTAAAGGATTAATTGCCAATTATTTCGAGAATATGGGACTAGGACTGGTTCAACTGGCACATATTAGCTCCATTAAAATACATTGTGCAAAGAGAAAAAGATGGTGATCATATAGGACAAACTAATACTAATATGGGAACAAATTGAACATTATTTAATAATTATTGATTAAGGGTTTGAACTAGGAGTAGAAATGTATTCATTAACACAGATGGTTTCAATTTTCAGAGCTGTACTACGTAATTATTTTTCTAAAAGTGTATTAAGCTAATATTAAAGAATATCTGAAATAAAATATTGATAGACATATTTTAGTTAAGATGCATATAATCACCGCTATAGTATAAGACCATCGAAATAATAAGCATATGAAGATAATGTAATTAACATAATGAAACTTCATGATGCACCTATCAATAAATGATGGTTTTTCAAAAATGATCATCTAAATATAGATGGATGATGAACTGTGGAAATAATTGAAACAAGGAAACAGTGGAAATTCCGTATTTATTGAGTTTTAGTATTATTATTTTGCATCATTTTTGAGAGTCTAGGTTTTACTATTATTATTTTATTTCTCCGACGAATCTTATATACGAATTATATAAAATTTAAATAATAAAAGTAAATATAGTATTACAAATGAATTACTCAAAAATATTGATCCTTTTATATTTCTTTCTATTGTCACGATCATAAGTATCCATTCGTCGAGTGATGAGTTGTTACTTCTTAATACGGTAATACGTAAATATTGATTTATATTTATTTCCAACAGAAAATAATTTCCTCGGCTCGTTAAAAATTGGACGCTGGATGTAGTTCAATATGCCCGGAAAATTTCTCTGAGAACTTAGAAGTGGAAATTGTCATAATAAAAAATGTGGTTTCTTGAAATTTGAAATTAATTTCCTCACGCATTGATATAGTTAAGATGCGTATCGCAATCCATTTCTATCTTCTCTTTGGAGAGTGAGCACAGAGCTAAGGTTATTCTGTATAATTTCAATTGACTATGGTAATCTCTCCAAAGGAATTAAAGGAAATTTCATGTCGCCTATGAATTGTGTCGTGTTGCTAATGACTATCAATTCCAATTAATAGTTGCTATAAGTAAAAATTTTATTCATACGAAGCATATTTTATTACAAGAACTTCAAAAATTGTGAATATAAAAGGGACTAGCATATTTATAAAATATTATAAACGATCTTATTAACTGTTATGTATTATTATTTATAAGTTCTAATATACAAATATTTTAAAACCCAAAAACATTAGAGACGTTTAGTAGGGCTACAATGACAGAATCAACTCAGTTACTCTCAAGCCTACGTAAGCAACTAGCCGAGAAGCAACAGAGGGTAGAACAATTGGAATCTTTGATTAAAGAACACGAACTTCGCACTGAAGTTAAATCTTTTAAAAAGATGGATCTG
Organism: Tetrapisispora pingtungensis (nom. inval.); assembly: GCA_030573885.1. Taxonomy (NCBI): domain Eukaryota; kingdom Fungi; phylum Ascomycota; class Saccharomycetes; order Saccharomycetales; family Saccharomycetaceae; genus Tetrapisispora; species Tetrapisispora pingtungensis (nom. inval.). Next base: position 43,075 of record JAJMDY010000083.1, on the reverse strand, counting down.
GAATCACAAGAATTCAACTCTAAACTAAAATGGTATAAGTTTGGAGTTTTCTATCCTCTTTCAATAGCTGGGTTTCTTTTATGTCTTTTTTCAATTTTAATTTTTATAAGATTAATCTTTAAAATCCTTTTTTCATTTACCTCTTTGAAAACTTTCTGCGAGAATACTTCTAAACAGAATACACTTTCACTACATAGTTCATCTGTCACGAAAGCCATGATGCCTACTTTGCCTACTAAGGTAGAACAAACTTTGAAAAGTTTAGATAAAAGAATGAGTTAGGGTCAAGCTGCTATAGATGGTGCAATTACTGTTTTTGGTGGAATAGCAACTGGTGCAAGCACTATTTATTTCCAAGCTTGCCAACCCGCCTTTATTGGTTTAATGGGTGTTGCTACTCCAGCTGGGGCAGGTGCGACAATGGCGACATGTTTGTGGGTCGGCGCAATGCTAGCTGCCTTTCTTTTTGCTTACGGAACAATATCAGCGAAAGGTTTATCAGGTGACTGGACATATGACGGTGATAGCGGAATGGCTACTGATAGTGGAATAACCAAACGCTCAACTAATATGCTTCCTGGATATGCTCATATTTTTGGAAATACTTTTGTTTATGTAGACGGGAAACACCATGATGATATAGTTAGTGCTATGAGTGCACATGATAGTATATACTCCGATAAATTGTTATCAGCCAATGCTATATACTCCAATGAAAGTGGAACTTTAGTACATTCGGGTTATCATTTTACTCATTCGCAAGATTTTCATAATGTTTCCACAGTTACCGATATTATTGGGCTCGACGACGCAATTTCAACACTTGTTCGTTGTGGTAATTCAACATATTGTCCTTCCCTTCAAATTAACGCAACCTTATCAGATTCTGAGAAACGTTCTACGGATGGTTTTTGGATGTCTTATAATGATTGGGGATGTAACATAGGATATTTAAATGACTGGGATGAATGGTCAGAATTTACTAAAGCAGCACAAGAGTATGCCTACGCTAATGAATTTGGTATGGTTACACAGATTCAAAGTTGTACAACAGATGGTTGTTACGGTTCAGCTTCTAAATTTTGTTTGGCTGGTGGTATGAGCAGCACTAGGACAGATGATTCCGCTTGGGTTGGAGAAGCTTATGTAAAGGCATACGGTGGTGTTGATGGTGAATGTTATAATGGCTAGTTTTGTATGTACTATACTTTATCTCTTGGTATTATATTTTTGAATAGCTTATCATGTTCAACGTTTTTTTTCATAATTATGTTTTTATTTCCTAATATAATTGTATTTATCTAAAATATCTATTGCTGAAATATTGCGTATCTATGTATTAACAAAGGTTATGTTAATAATTTTATTACAAAATTATTTCGAAATTTTTGATATACTGTAATAATAAGCTATTATTAATGAAACAATAATCACTAGGTAGTCAAAATATATTGTTTTAAAAGCTATTATCCTAGCATGGGTTGCTATCAATTATCCTCTTCTTGCATTAGGTTGATGTTCAACAGCTGCTATTATTTCCGTTGCAGTAGTGGCTCAGGCTGTGATGGCTGCATAGTGTGGATCGTATACAGCAGCAAGTAAGCAATTTTATAAAACTATTTTTAGAGTGTAATAACTAAGTAATACCAACAATACGTCCAGATGTCGAATCTTTTGTGGCCAAAAACTATTAGTGTTGGGATAAATATATTTGGTATAATAAATCTCATTGCTTCAAATTTAATTAATTGGGACTTATTTAATTAAAGTGGAATCAATTATATCATTTTGAACTCGGATCTGAGTATATGATATCATACTGTTTCAGCATGCCAGAAGAAAGTAATTAACGAACGTCTCTGTCATATTGACAGAGACTGGGTTAGTATTTTTATAACTGTGTATGCATTCATTAGATTGTTAATGTTGTTAGCAACGCTATTTATCTCTCCGATCGATATATGTTTGATGTAGTTTAGAATTATTATGAATTTTATTTAGTACCCATGATTCACAAATAGATGTAATTCTTTAACAGTTGGTTATCATATCTTTTTTTTTTTAAATATTTCTAAACAACATCTATGTATGACCTTGATATAGCATTACGATGGTTACTTTTTCAGATTGAACTGTTCTACTTCCTTCTTGAGAAACATCCATTTATATTGTGTACGGAATTATATGATTTTTCGAATTATATGAGGTTCTTCGAAATACTCTTATTTGGATATCTTATTTTAGTTTGTAATAAAGATAACAAGAAATGATATTTTTGCAATACTGCAATCAAACGATTGTCAAAATGTAACGAAAGAAATTAATATGTTTCTCTAATTTAATTTATCTACTGTATTCTCTGTAATAAACTAGTATATGTTAGAAAGATCAGAATACTTGTTATTTTGAAATAATTAATTCACTACATATGAATATTAATAGATCTTATTCTCTTTAAATTCTAATGGCCTTTCTTAAAAATAAAATAAAATTTTATTACTATAAAAACTGGATGATTTTTAAATCTTATAATTAATTTATTTCATTATAGAAAATAAGTTACTTTATATATGCTTCATTCTAAATTGTTTGAATGTCAAAAACAAATCAAAAACAAATCTTTTGAAATGAATTTTGTCTATAAAAGAATTTTGCTGATAAGTTTATTTTGCGTTTTTGGAACAGCAAATAGAATTGTGTATGGTCCATTAACTGGTCTTTTAGCTTTAAAAGGCGGAGGCATTTTAAGAGGGGAAGCTCCTTCATTAGATTCTGCTGGTAGGATTTTTAACACGTCTGATTATTTGAAAAGAAATATGACTTGGGAAACTTACCATCCATCTGGAAAGTGGGTAAAACAATCGATTGTCAACTACAATTTAGAAAATGGTACAATTTTAACACATTTGGCAAATGTTCAGTTGGAAAATGTCACACATATATCATATGAGGATGGTAACCTCAATTCAACTAATGCTACTCTTCGAAAAAGAGACGATGGTGATAACTGGTACACTACTTTTTGTAAGGGTAGATTGAGTACTATAAATATAAAAGCTGTCACTTATCTTTATAATCTCGTCGATAGCACAAATAGTTTTTTGGCTGATTTGACAACTATCATGAACAATTTTGGATTAGAAATTAAACTAGGTTCTCAAAAAAAAAAATGTGGTTCAAGTGATGTATATGTTCTAACAAAAGACGGTGGTAATTGGGAAGTTGCATGGTCAACTTGGACCACAGGGAGCAATTGTGATACAACTGCTAGTTGGGAGGAAATTGGTTGGGTTTTGAAAAATGCTGTTAATGATGAGGAATATAACCGTAAGATGGCATTTTGTGTTAGACTTGATCATGGAGGCACATGGAACGTGGACGTTAGGGTCCAAAGATCCTGGAGTCGTCCTTACAGCAACATATGGGATATGCCATGTGGTGATTTGCAACAATCTTACACGGTAACGAATGAATGTGCTGTAGATAGAGCATCTGATTTTTAGTAATTGAGATTCATCTAATCATGTATAAATATCTAGTTGTCTGCAGTTATAGTTAAAACCAATTTGAATTCATTTAAGTCTATACATTAATTAAAAACATATTTTTCTACACATTCAAAATTTTCAATTTGAAAATTTTTAGTTTTCTCAACAATTCTATTTCAAAATTAGGTTAATGTTGTAAATAGAAATTTAATTCTTGGGAATCAGAGTTGGAATTTGACATTATGTAGAGAACGTCTAATAATAGTAATAATGATAGGTTTGGAATATAACTATTGACTTAGATAGTATATATTCAGGTAATAATAATGGTAGCAGTAGCATAGAATATGTAGTTGATTCTATTTTATTTATTGGATTTCTCATCCTTTTGTGTAAAATAAAATATAAAATTATATAGTTAATGTTGTAAGAGTAATTTTATTAATAATAAAATATCTTCCCTTTTTATATGTTTAGTTTTCAAATTTTGGAATATTTTAACTTTAGAACTCTTGTTTCTAGAATGTTCCAGTCTTACACTAAAAAGTTTAATAATTTGTTAGATATGATATTGATTCCAGAATATTCTTTTTTGATTCCAAACCATCTTATTTTATTTTCTAGCAAAAATAATGTAGTTAAGAGTTATATTCAATAATATATTCAACAGTTAACTATTTATAAATGAAGAGTGAAGAATATTTGTAATTCAAATTTTCAAAATCTAAAAGGCTAAAATCATTTAATTTTTAGTTAATGATCTAGAATCTCGAATAGTTGTTGGAAATTTACCAGCAAACGTGGCCACCATGACGTAACAAATTCCAACTAAGTTTAAAATTGGCTTCAAATTTCCAAATGCTAATAAAATCATCCAAAAAAAGGACTGAATTGTTAGAACTTCTTTGTTTGCATAACGAAGTAGCACCATACAGAGTGCAAAATGTAGAAAAAGCCCAAACAGGAGGTTACCATCACACCAGTCTATAAATCTAGTTTCAAAATTATTTTCGTTCATTATTTAAATTCTATTGTATTTGACGAATAATTTCTGCCTAACCAACTCTAGTTATCTAGTTATCAATTTATTAATATAAAAAAGTTGTTCTCGCCAAAATAGGTTTACAAACTCAAATATATTTCATCTCTCAGAACTTCCAATCAGTGAAGAAGTAGCCATAATATATCTATTTTTATGTTGCAATAGTGATTGTTTTTTCATGTTGCAACAAATATGCTGCAAGTGGTCATGAACGGGGTAATCACAAATAGTTACCTTAAGGTACTTTTGGGTTGTATATGAGTAACCTAACAATAGATGTGCACTACTGGCATATCCCAAAATCAATTGTAAATAATATTGCTTTAGTATTTTCTGTTTATTTGAAGAACATCTGATTATACAAGGGTCAAGCATATTCTATTTTTTTTTCTTAACTTATCAAATAGTCTTCGAAGTTGAAAGCAATTGTCTTCTAGGATATACCAGCGTCTTTATATTTTATACCCTTTGATTTCCAATCTACATAATAAAATATTGATAATTTACACACTTGCACTTACTAATTGTTTACAGTCCAGAATCTAAGTCATGGTTTATGCTGCCGGTTATCTATTATGGTCATACAACATCATGGATGACAATCTTTCATCTTTTGATATAATGGATTGCTGTTTCCCAATAACAATAAGCTAGGCTATTTTCATATTATTAGTTGTTATTAACAATAAATTATTTGTTAGTATACAATAGTGCTTTAACGGAAGTTACTCTGTCAAATCTTTGACAATCAATTAAGCGTCTTTATGAATTCATAATCAGTTTAAAATATTTTGCACCAAAGAGATTTCTTGGGACCAAAAGTAGCAAAATGTGAACGGTTAGTAATAATTAAAAAATAATATAAAAGCCAATAAATATACCATTTGAAAAAAGAGTTTGTAGTTCGTTCTCGTTGCCAAGTTCTTTATTGTGTGGGGCTTAAATAATCTTACATTCCAATCATGTTTATATACGGTACAAGTAAAAAGGAAGTCCATTCATTGAAGCATATATTGTTAATACAATAAATGGACATAATTACGAATGATATATTATTGTGAATCCATCAATGATACTTGAATAATTCTCAAAAAAGTTGCAATGTATTAATTTCTAGTTTAATTATAGAATACACAATCTTTATCCTTTTTATATCATATAGAATTTTAAAATATATTTAAAGTTGGAATTACTAAAATCATTAAATTACATTTTACCATGACCTTTTTATAAGTTAACTTTTTTTCATTCAAAAATCAAAGAGTATGTAGTAATGATATTGTTCTCAATTCGTAATATTTAACGAGCAATTTAATATATCAACCAGCCAAATATCAAACTTAATATATTGTCACAGTCAATTACAGTCACAAATTACTCACCACCCTTTGAATAAATACTATCACAGTCCATAGTTATAATTAATACTTTTATTCAAAATCCATTTCAATTCCATCAATGTCTTCTAGTACCCCCGCTTCTTTAGATATACGATTCTACTTACAAAATATATGATTAAGAAATACAGATATTATATGTTGCATCTAGAAGTTTAATTCTTAAGAATTGGAGTTAGAATTTGACATTATTTAGAAAACGTCAAATGAATGATAGGTATGAGAGATGTAACTATCAAGTTAGATAGTATATATTCAGATGGTAGTAGAACTTCTGAATAGACGATTGCATGTCTTGTTTAAGTCTTTATTTTAATATCTTATAGTATTTATTTTTATTAATTCTTATTATAAAGAATTCTGAGATTATCTCGCTGGTATTTTGACATTGAGGGAATACCATAATTAACATCTATTCATTATTATGTTCTTTTATATATTTTGTCTATCAGAATATATTTACCACGTCAACAACATCGATGACCTCTATGAAGATATGCTATGTATTCTGAAACATGTTAAACCATTAATATTTACCTACAAGCTTGGTAGAACTTTGGGTATCAACAAAATACATTTGGCAAGTAATTCTATCTACTGAGATGATTAATTTCGATAAATTCCTAATATGTGAAACACACATTGAGAATTATCTGTAACATCTTAGTGAACTCCGATACATATGAGATATAGCATATATCCCGTCTGTTTCAGCAAATACTAGTTGGAAATTTCCTATAATTATTGATGATGATAACATATATTAGTTTCCTTGTTCTTTTATTATTTAATATTATATATAACTTATCTAATTAGAATTTATAGAAATGAAGAAATAGATGTTATCATGTCCTTTATATATGTTTGGTATTTTTGAATTACTCATAGTTAGTGACTCACAAATTCCCCACATACTAATCATATTACAATCTTTAGTTAATTCAATATTATATTCAACAAAATTCAACATTTCATCCTGCTAACCTTGTTTACAATCGTTATCTAATCGTCCATAAGCTTTAACATAAATTTCACTCACCTTGTTAAGTTAGCAATTAATACTTGAATTACTAATAGTTACTAATGGCTGTTAATAAACACTATTGATGCTTATTAATAATATATTACTAATTTAACATACTTCCGCATCATCTTGTCACCGAGTTGAATGTTGACGCACTAAACGTAGATGGCTATGAACGTTATCTATTGGAGAATTCATAGTTAGTATTTTATTATATAAGTAAAGTTCTAGAACAGAAATAATCCTCGTCCCTCTAATATGTTTCAGATTTCTTAATATCTGAATACAAAATATTATGGTGAGTGCTTAGTTTTATGAATAAGGCTCAGCTTACTTTGATAACCCAGTGTACCGAATCTTAGTATCAACAATGCTGCAACACATACAATCAATAAAGTATTTGAATATAATTAGCCAAAATAACACAATATGTAATCATAATAATCCGTGTTTGATGGATGATTTTAATCGATAACTTAATAAAATATTGTGAATATCAACCCCAATTATTTATTATGGCTTCGTAGCATTATTAATTAAATAATTATCCTTTTTTATTTCTGTTTTAACATACGATTGTATTATGTTTTTATGACTTCCAGGTTTTAACCGTCATTTGATATATATTGATTTGTTTTCAATCCAGTAGTTATCATTCAGTTTATTATTAAATTGTATTTTATCCAATAATTTCTATTTCACTAGTCAATATATTTATGTCAATTAACTCATAGTATATCGATAATTTCATTTGTAATCAATCTATTGAGAATAATTTTTAAAGTAATTGTTGAATTTATGTTAATATCAGCCATTCATCCTTTATAGTATATTTTTAACCTTTCTCCATATTATTGCACTGAATTAATGACAATGTATATTCAAAAATCTATCAATATTTCTATATTATCATTACAAATCTTGACATATCATAACATAAACTGCTACTTAAGAATAATAAATTTATTTAAATTAATCTGCTTCTATATCAGCAACGTTGGACAGCATTACTATATCACCTTTCTTGTTTTCCTATTTCTCTAGCTAAACTAAGACATACTCATTGGGTCATGTTCAGTTAATTTTATTTGAAGTTAATAACCTTATTATTTTCACAAACTTAAATATACTCAATATTTCATATTTTGAACCCATATCTTCTAATACTAACATCACAATGGCACACGCAACATCTGTAAATTGGCTTGTTTACTTGTTCAAATATCTCAGATTCCTTATTTTGCTGTTGAAAAATTTCTTGTTTTTCAAGATTTGGTAGCTTGGATAATCACCACACACGAGGCCGTATTGAATAGATCCAGTCCTTATGGTACGACACTGTTCAGTGTCGTCAGCAAACAGAGTAGTTACAGACAGAAATGTGGTGATAATATTATGAATATGGTTGGTGAAGTGTTGTTGCATGTAAAAGTTTAATTCTTGAGAATCGGAGTTAAAGTTTGACATTATGTAGTGAATATCAGACAGGTAATAGATTGAGAATATAACTATTGACTTAGATATTATATATCCAGTTAGTAGTAATAATATTGGGAATATGTAGTTTATAATTATTGACTTAGATAGTATATATTAGACTGCTTATCCTTTTTATGTTGCATAATATATATAAAATAGATAATTTAGGATTAGAAAGATTTATCAATTTCATCAAATATATCCCTATTTATATATTTTGTAAATTACAATTTTATTTGTTAAATATTATTTTACTGGTTTCTTGATAGGGAAATCCCCTAACCAGTAATGATCCTAGCCAGCATATAATCACCAGCATATAAACAAAATCAATTCAATATTATATTTAACACAGCAGTCTTCTAATATAAAAATTCAACAAATTCAACAAGTACTATAGAGAATACAGCTACTCTTAGATACAATGGTTATTTATTTAAGAGAATCCTGGTGTTCAGCACACTCATGTTTAAGCAAGTTCTCCTTCATATTATTACAAGAGAGAAGACTGTATTCAACTGGGGAGGGGATGCTGAGAGGCGATTCTGGTTTCCGCCAGGCAGGAAAGTTTTGGAAATGGGGACTTAACTATGTGGGTAATGTTTTCTAAATTTTCCCCAACCAACCTTAATATAAAATAAATAAATAAATAACCAATTTAGTACAAGATGGTAATCACAAATATAGATACATTAGCTCAGAGGCTATTCCACATATTGAATTGTCTCACTTTCAACTACAATTCTTACTAATTTATTGCAAGCGAAACAATGCATTGGCAAGTAATCATAGCAATTACTCACTTTTATATTTATTAAAATTTTATCTATTTATGTGAATATTTTATTTAATTATTATATATAATTGTATACTAATTGACGTATGACATGTATCGATTAGAAAAATGCTTTTACTGCATATTATATTTTAAATGAATTCAGTAATAAGAGTTATATCTACTCTGGGAAACCATCATGCTTGTCTTCAATCCCTCTGTCAGCAGATATAGTTATCTTTGAAGTTATAGATCATTAATAGTGGGAGTGTTTTAATTGGCCAAACAACAAATGTACCATATTGTGGTCAACACAGAATGTTGTTGATAAGAATAAAAATTAGTGGGGAATTAAAATTCCTTTAATTATTTTGATTATTCAGCTACAAAGGCGTTTTAGAAGAAGAGCGCAACTGACATGATATTGGGATAACTATTATGGCTGCTCCAAAAAAAACGTCATTTCAGATAAAAGTCAAAAATAAATGTTTGCTGGAACTTACCTCGTTACTTCTGGTACTATTATTTGTGCTAGAAGCTAGATGTCCTCTGCTTTCAATCCAAAAGTATTTAACTAAAAGTAGTAATAAATCGGCCTAGATAGCATTAAGCAAGAATTATTTTACAATATTTGCTAACTATGAATATAAGTTAAATTAACTACGCAAGAGATACCGTGGTTTGGAAAGGTTTTTAGTAAAACTAGATACTCAATTATGATCACAAAATCGAAAATGAACTTCTAATAAACACCTTTTTGGAATCTATTTATATTAAATTATGTGAGGTTTTGAAGATTTTAAATAACAAAGGCGCGATGGATTATTGGAATTGGAAAAGTTGGTATAGGCTACCAAATAGTATTTTTTTATTCATGTTCTAATTACTTTTTTGTAAAAATACAGGTTCTGATGATTGGATCGGTTGATAACACAAAATACTGAATTTATATGCAGTTGTGGCAAGAAAAACAGACTTTTTTAGACTGTGTGGTATTAAAAAATTGAGCTTTGTTGCTGATGATGTTACTTAATGATTGAAACTTTTTACTGTTGCTACAACAGACTTGTTTAAAGTATGCACCGGAGGCTGGGATGCAACAATGTCACTATAGTTCGGAATAGCTGTCTTTATCTATCCTGTGGTGAAATGAGATCAAAGTGTCTGTTTTTTAAGGAAAATAGTAATTAACGAGAGAAGCTTAATAATAAAATTGGTAACAATAATTATGTTGAAACTTTGCAATATTTTATTAATGGGTCCAATTTTTAACTAAATTTATCCATTAATATCTTCTAGCTTGTTGTATTTGTGTTTAGCAATTTAACATAGTATTCAGTCGATATCATCTAACGTTGTAAACGGAGAAAAGTAAATAAAGGATAATGGTATATATAGATGGGTAATTACAACAACATTGATGTATAACATATACAATATATAAATTTGTATTAATATGATGAATATATAACAATATAGTTTATCAAGTATAGACTACCTGTTCACAATACCTAACTCTTTTCATTAGATTTAATAGTTAGTTCTTTTGTCGCTTCTTGGTAATTAGGAAGTTCAATTGGAGATGATATTGCGTCATTTCGAGTATCAGATACTAGAATAACGAACTGTATCCGTCTACATCTCCCTGAAGCGCTCTTTCCAATTATTTCACTCTCTTGGACAAACAAATTGACTTTTATCACATTTTCTCCATATTTTTCTTTACTATAGCTAAGCATTGACCTACTAAATCGGTAGCGATATAGCCAGTACTTGTGAATTGGATAATTCATTCATAACGTTCGGTTCCAGATATTTTTATTCCATATTGAATTGGGTTACGAAGCAGATTTACAAAATTGAAAGGACTGTACTTTCGTCGATCCTCATGAATTGGATACAGTATCGTATATGCTTCATAGAACTAATTGCCTTTTTTTTGTTGGTAAGTTTATGAATATAATGGAGACTGCTGAAACATACGGAATATAAGTTATATTTCATATGAAACTGATGAAATAAATAGAATATAGGTTATAGTTCATGTTAGCCATAGTTTACTGAGAGATTCCAGATAGTGCTGTAGCTATGTTTTGCATATTGGAAGATTATTGGATTTAACCTTCTAAGTGAATATAATTTGTATGAAACTTTTATCCAGTTGATGTCCAAAGTTCTACGGATACTGTAGGTGAATAGTAATGGTATGATATGTCTTAGAATGTACAGTATACTTCGATCTTCATTATTGAAGTTACATATGTGCTCTCAAACAAAAGATATATAAAGATGCAAAATAATGAATGGATGATACTTATAATATTTGCTCAAAGACAAAAAGACCAGCGAGATAAATCTCATAATTCTGTAAATTAAGAATTTTATAACTAAATATTTTATTATAATAAAAAAAGACTAATACTTAACAATGCAATCCTCTATTCAGAAGAGATATACTTTTCTAGGCTCCACAATGCAAAGTCCTTTGCTTTAAGAAGAGAAGACAGACACTTATTTTGTTCAGTTAAAGTGCCAAGTGACGTAAGCTCTGGAAACAATGTTGGGGAAAATGTTTTCATAGAGTTGATTTTAGCTACCGTAATTTTATTTAATTTATCCATATCAATTTTAAATGAAGACTTCTTTTTAGAGTTACTTATCCAAGAAGGTGTTGGGATAAATATAGTATCAATATAATCAGTTCCAACAGCTATTATTAACTTCTTACTAGTTCTAAACATAAATTACGTCCAATCGACAGCTGGGGGTGCCTTCTTTAAAACGCTTCGTTCTTTATAGTTAATGGCAGATTTATAAAGAACTCCACTAAGCTGCAGATCTTTTATTTGACCATATACTATATCTTGGGTATATCAATCTCTCCATTTTGTGCTTTTCTTGGTCCCTAAGGAAAATCTTTCAACACAATACATTTTATATTTATTGTCAGTTCATACAGACATTTGATGTAACTATGAAGTTGATGGCCAAAATGGTATATACTTCTAAAATGTTTATCTAAATGATCATTTAAATATCATATTTTGTTAGCTATGGCGTCTGATTATACGTAATTTAATGTTTTCTCTTCATACCAGAGTCACAATGTCTCATTGTTATTTTTCGTCATATTTCTTTTATCAGAGAAAACTTCTTCGAGTAGCTGAGTAAACCATCATTGCTGACACCAACAATTAACAGTCATGATTGGAATTAGATGTTAAAATTCAGTTTTATTTTTTCGACAATTATTGTCAATCTACGTGACCTCAATTCTGTTAAAATCTGATTAACACTTGTATTAAGGTGGTTTAAAAGACTAAGTGATAAATAATATAATATAATATTAATACAGATGTTATTATCAAAAAAAGCTAACAAGTATGGCCGCTTATTGCAGCAAGAAATTTCTATTGCCATTAACATCTAATAAATTTCAATAGTTCTTATTTATGTATATAATAAAATTTAATTTCAGATTCAATATTTATTGCTATGAAACATATAAACAACAGCCTAGCTCAATGAAGCAATTGATAGTTTAACATGAGTTATCTTAACATCAGTCTATATCCAATACAACATTACTGTTGATAATGTAATCAAATATATTTAATGTCGAGCTCAACTATTTATTTTGGATTTGTATTTTTATTCATACAATGTGTTTCTTCAATCCATGGCTTATGGTCGAAAAATAATAACAGTAGCATTGATAAACGAAAGGGTAATCGAGGCATGTTATTTCACACCTTGGATATTTAAAATTTAGTTGTGTTATGCAATATATTTTGTGTTGTATACCATAAATAAATTTTAAAAATTCTGGATCGTATCTGGTACAAAATAATGCAGGATGAAATAAAAAAAATCAGCAAGTGGAACTACCAAAGCAACAAAGAACCCAGCCCTTATCTTCCAGTATCTAGCTGTTGATGCAACAAATTTAAATAGTTGTGAACGTTGTCTTCTAGTAAACTCATTTTATTAATACGATATGGAAATTAGTCTTGTTGTAATATCTAGTTTTAATCACTTTGTAGAACACTTAAATCCTTACCATTTTCTCGACGAATTCAGTCTGTCGATAAATAATCTGTGTACTTGGGTGTCCTTTTAATGTCGGTATCGAAATATATGTGTTTATTATCAATATCTCTTGGAAGATTGTGATATTGTGATATGGGATTATATGATCACACTGCGCTCCCTTATGTTCTTTTTCACTTTGAATCTTGTGACACGCCTAACTTTGTGAATGATAAAATGGTCTCAGACAATTAATCGGTAAGAACTTCCTCAAGTTATCTTCATCTGCTTGCTTATTTTCTCAGTTTTAATCCAAATGGTCTTAAGAATATATCTTTGTTGAAACTTAGTATTTAATTTATTATCCATCATTTTTAGACTCTTGTATATAAAATGTGGATATGTTAAATATTATATTCAAATTATAATGTTAAAACTGAGATACTCAGAAATATCATTGCTTTTGTATCGATTTTTTTGTCATCATGATAGGCATCTGCTCATCGGGAAATGTGTTATTTGTAAATTAGCTCCAGTGCTCATTCAGTAATGATATCGTAGACCTAAGCTTACTTCAATTGCTATTAATAAACTACTGGATAAAATAAAACATAACTTGAAGTATTGACTATTACTTGACTGGATAAAACAGGTCAACAAATTCTGTAGATATTTCCAACAATAAATTCCTCAAAGAGGGTTGTTAAAGAAGATATAGCTATTTGTTGGTTCAGTTAATATCCAAAAGTATTGTTCAAAATAGAAATCTTAGAAGTCTAATCGAGACACTTCTACGTTTATTTTAGACAAAATATTAGCCATCATGACTCTATTTTATGTGTCAGTATATTTTATGTTGTAAATGGATGTGCCCATGTAATATAATAATAATGGTATTAAAGTATCAGCATATTCAGAGCCTTCTTTGCCACTAGAACTTGAATTAATCATTGATTGCTTTACGGACGTTCCCTAATGTCGAATGTATCGATTCATGTAAATTACCAATAATCCAACCTTCTCAACATATGTTGCTAGTCTTTGATTGTAGAATTGTATTTTATTAATCTGTTTTTATAATAATATTTATGATTATTATCAACCTAACTAGCATATGATCATTCCTATTTATGATATTTTATAAATATTCCCATCTCGGCGGTAAAAATAAACAATAAATTTCTAAGAAATGAAATTTTAGTATTAATCATTGATTTGGTAGAAGAAGTTAAAACAAAACACTAACCAAACTGCTTTGCTATAAGTTGCACATTTAAATATTTAAGAATGATGCGATCTATTGTAGTACTAATATATATTTATGTCAAACTGCTCCAAAATATAATCTGGGAAAATCATTGTTTCTAAATTGTCTAGATGTTTATGAATATCTATTGACTTCTTCATTGTTTAATATTTCGAACAATAGCCAGTTATAAATGCATAACAAAGAACTCATGAAGACCACATACGATTGCAATTTAATAACTTTGTTCTTGCAGCTCATATTTTGAGTTTTTGTATATGTACTGCACACTTACGTTTGTACTATCAATGCTTCCAATTACTGAGATCAGTTTTTGCTCAATCACAACGCAAAGGTCACATATATGGTTACTATATAACCTAATAAATCATTTCTTCAATACTCAAAATTTAACCTGTTTCCAGAATGCTGAGGAAATGGAGTTTTAATCCATATGCCATCAACATAATGATTTCTAAATATGCTTTGATGTTCAGTACATTGGATGAAAAATTTGATATATTGAATTACAACTTATCACTACAAATAGGAATTATTTGATTGTGTAATTAATACTGGCTCGAGGAACTTTTCAGGAAGAGCCTGTTGTAAAAAAATCTTGCAACATTGCTTTAAGTAAAACCAGAAGTGTAGTATTCATCATTTAAAGTTATATCTGCCAACTCAACTCTGCTGATAGTATACACTTTATTAATCACTGCTGTAATGAATAACCATTGTCAGTGACAGCAAAAGGAAAGGTCGACATAAAGCATTTCCTAGGAGTGAAGAAAAAAGGTAATTTTGAGACACAAAAACAGAAATTGAGAAATAAAGATATAAAGAGATAAAAAGAAAAAAATTGTATTTCTCTAATTAATGTTCTCTATTTATTATACTTTTCTTTGGTTTTGTAATATTAGGGTTAGTCTTTCACCAGTTCTCTAGAATATAATAAATTTTCATAGGACCAATACATTTAAAATAAACTAATATTTTTTTAAAATGAATAGAGAATCATCTATTTCTGTCAGAAGTGGGCAATCAACCGGCACTAATCCAAATGAAGAAGCTTTCATTGGAAATGGCAACACGTATGAAACTGACAATGAAGCGACGGCCCCAATATCTAGCAACTGTGAGGTAAGCAACCAACAAGGTAGCCCTCATTATGATGGACCAGGATTGGTAATTGCTGAATCGGTTTCTAAGTTCATTGACTGTCAATATAAAGTAATAAAGTTAAACTTAGGACTAGGGACTGATGACAGTAATGATAGACATGGATCACAGACAGAAGAAAATAATAGAAAAACAAAGGCATCATGGTATAAGAAATTCTGTCTATTCAAATTGAAAGTGTCAAGGATGCTAAAAAAGTTGAGAATAATAAGATTATCAGCGGTAGACTTTTATTATTTCAAAAAAAATCAACCTAAGCTCTAGTTGGTTGATGAGAAAGAATGCTCCTTTGAAAAGAGTCTCTCTTATGATATGGAATTTAGACGAATTTATAGTTGTCTATGCACCTAATTTAAAAAAAGACATCATATATGAAAATGACCCACTGTACAACATAATTGGTGAAGAACTGAACAGTGAACCATTTTCCCGACTATTTATAATTTTGTTTATGTTAACCTACAATACCAACAATCACATTAGAATATTGCAGAACACCCGATATATGATGAGGAATATTAATACCGGAAGATTGTTTGGATTTCTGAGAACATTATATGCTTTTGTAAACTTAGATAGTAATTTATGCCACCTGAATTGGATTGAAGAAAAGAACCGACTTGTTTGAATAAAATTTAGGAAGCTTGC
This sequence comes from Tetrapisispora pingtungensis (nom. inval.), assembly GCA_030573885.1. Taxonomy (NCBI): domain Eukaryota; kingdom Fungi; phylum Ascomycota; class Saccharomycetes; order Saccharomycetales; family Saccharomycetaceae; genus Tetrapisispora; species Tetrapisispora pingtungensis (nom. inval.). The sequence goes on along the minus strand of JAJMDY010000083.1, from coordinate 26,765 downwards.
ATTCGGAAATCAAGATGAAGCTGTCACAAACTCGGAATGGTATAATGTATTTAAGAAACGATTACAAGACCACGATGATTTGGTGGAACAATTGAATGAAGAAGTCGAGTGTCTACGAAATCAGCTTAAAGATAACCCTTTATATTTATGCTATTTTGTCTAATGCACCATCCATCTATAATCGGGATGATAACGTCAGTTTTCATGGTTATTATTGGTATAATTTGAAATAAGTATAAAAATTACAGCTCCATTCTCTCCGATGTCAAGTTTTGGATTTCAATTGGTTTTGGATTTGCGATTTTTGTAGTCTGTTTTAGCCTGTGGTATATTAATGATTTTTTTATTTGATTAGCTTCAGATGGATTAAAAGAAAAAAATGGTATATGGATTGTGTAGACTATGGAAAATGTATTACGGTGAGTATATAAGAGAATAAATGGTTATTATACTACGTTACAGCAATGGCTTCTTGATATGTAGGCGGTTGTGGAGATTTACGGGGTCTTAGCCTAATATCATCTCCTGGCCATGAGGACATTCTCACAGTTCCCATACTTCTGTAATATTTGCATCTGTTTCTCCTTCTATTATTTCGATCCTTTATAAGAATACATGCTTTCTGTGCATCTCTTCCATGTTGATCTTCTGACATGCGTCTACATTTGGACACTAAACTTATAATAAAATATTCACTGCTTGTAAATTTAATTACTCTCTCTTTACGCATTCCATCTTCCATCTTCATTTCGTATTGAATAGGATAATGAAGCAGTTCTATGTATTTAAAAGGACTGCGTTTCGATAGTCCATCAAAGAATTGTGTACAGTATCTAACATGTTTCATCGATAACAATATGTCTCTCCTCGAACAATTTATGTATATAATCGGAAAATATATTCTTAAACCCCTCAAATTAACACGCTTGACCTTCTTGATCCTTGCAATAGATCGCTCTTGATCAACAAGAGTACCCAGTTCCATTGTATCTGGGTAAATTGTCGGGGAATAAGTTTGCATTAAATTTATTTTAGTGAGTGCCAGTGTATTAACTTCATCAATATTTACGTTTAGTATAGACTTACTTTTAGATGAACTTACCCAACATGGTGTCGGTATGAAAAGTGTATTTGAGTCACCATTTCCGATTGCCACAACTACCTTGGTGCCAGTTCTAAACTGATCTAACATAAACTCTTTGACAGGAGGAGTCTTGTTATGTTTAAAAATGCTTCGTTCGTTGTAATTAATTCCTATTTGGTACATGATAGCGCTGAGCTGGGAGTCATCTATTTCTCCATATGTCCCTCCTTTGGGAAACTTCTTTTTAGCTCTTCGTTTATTCCAGGTACCAGACGAAAGCCCACTAAAGGACATATTTTTTGACTTTTGTGTTGTATAGTACAGGATTGACGAACCCAATTCTGTAGACTTTCAATTTGAAACATAAGGTTAGCTTTCCGTTTTATTTCCATATAAAATGTGCCTATTTATATAAAACTGGATGAAAATTGTACGAGATGCTTGTGCATTTAATCATTGATATTTTATTTGAACAATCCATTTGGCCTTTTCCATGTATACTTCTAGTAATAAATTCTTAACAGAGAATTTCTAAAGAGGAAATGATTTCATTTTATCCTTTCTCTTCATGTCACTGATTGATACCTTGACCTCAAAATTATAAGCGAAATGTTGACTCCTTATGAATTAACCCAGGATCACTACTACAAAGAGGGTACCTATATTATCTTTTTATGTTGCTAAACGTATCACAGTTTAATTTGCTGCTACCAGTAAATGCAACATTTTTGCTGCTTCTGTCACACAATTCAATAAGTTTTGCTAAAAGAAGAGCCTTACTATTGAGGCATATAATATCATACTAATCAAAGCCATTTAAATAACACAGACTTTCCAAAACTGGCTGTGTTGGCAAATTGTAAACGATTCTTCAAATTAGTTAGTGTTAATATTGACATTTGCTACAAACAACATACACATAGAAAGTAATAGCAAAAGGGGATCTAACATTCTGAACATCTTAAAAAGCGAAAGATGGGAGGTCTGTGTTCGGGTAGTTTTATATTCATTCTTTTTTTCATTTTGCTATTTTCTCTGTTAAATGGATGAGTTGGTGTTTGGGTAGTCCAGTAATTAAGCAATCATAAAAACACAGTAAAGAACAAGTCCTCATTTTCCAACAACACACCGAAACTATCATTGTCCTACCAAAATAAAAGATCGTTGAAGTAGTTGCAATTTACAACCCCTCAAGGAAGTGCACAATCAAAAATCCTTCGATTCTTCTCCATATGACAATTACTGAAGATAAAGCTGTTTTAAAGTATTTAGATTCAAATGATATGGGCAGAATCTGCTAAGGTAATAAAGGCACATATTTTATATCTATTATATAATAGGGGAGTGCTTGAATGATGTAAAGTTGAAGTTAAGAGATTTTATTTGTCTATTGGAGATTCCCAGATTGTGAAACTTCACATAAATAACAGGGGAAAATTTGTAACTGTCTAAAAATAAAAGTTATTACAATAAGCTGTGACGGTAGATTAATTAAATACCTCATCTATAATGATATCACTGAATAAATAGAGGAGCCTTCCAAGAATGCAGGTTTACGATCTCTGTACGAAATTGGTTCTGTTAGAGACTTGTGAAAGAGAGATTCTAACAAACTATTTAGCAAGTTTGTTGTCGAGGTTACCACGAAGCATCGTGGTATTAGGTTTGTTCGAACCTTTCAAAATGGGGGCAAAGAAAGAGTATTTTCCTGGCAGATTACACTCGGAAACTGTAAATGGATATTCCACACGTTTTGCTCCTTTTCTCTTTTTATGTTCTATATTTAAGAAATTATCCTTCAGGAAAGGTTCGGATATCCTTGATATTTTTGAAACTATTATTCATGAATAGAATGGTTTAGATATAGTCAAGATAGACAAAACATTTTTTTATTCAATTTCGAACGAGGAAAAATAAATTAGTTTTTGGATGATGATTTTGGAAATCAGTTGTTTTAAATGGGATGATGCACCTACCAACTTGTCAGTTGTAAAAAATATAAGTAGTTATCGGCAATGCTTGGACAACATTAGGTCATTTGCTAAGTATGCTGTTATATAGCATGGTTCAATTCTGCACAAAGATACTAAATCAATGGAGAATATCTTTATATAAAAAAGAGCGAAGTATGGAATGCCACTCGTTAAATTATATTACGAAACAACAAATGTATAGGTTGGCTGGGTTCATATTAATATTGTAAGCTGTCCAACAGAATCTGTTAAGGTCTTTGGACATCGTCTGGAAAACAATATATAAAGCATTTTTATATGGAGGTCAAAAGTAGTTAGTGTGAAAATTTCAATTTATTAAGAAAATACTATGACAATCTACTATCTGTCGAGCTTATTTGTGGAATGACCTTAAATCATGATTGTTTTAATACATGTGAGAATTTCAATGATCCCCACCATTCATTCTGAAACCTTTTATTGTATGATATTATGAGAGCGCTAGCTTTTTCTGCCAAGGTTGCTATTACTCTAGAAGAACATTATATACTTTTATTGCTTAATGAAATGAATGTGTATACTATGTGGATGATTTATTTTTCTACTTGTGGACCTTTACAGTTTTTTGAAGTATGTTAGTAGAAGTAAAAACAGTTTTGTTGAAGCTGAGAACTTTAGCTTGATAGTATAGTTTACTTACCTGAATCAAAAAAGTCAAATATGAGGCGTTGTATACTAGATTTAGAGACATTGAACTGTTTGCTTCATTAATTTACTGTATCACTGCTAATATTAAAAATTCAGTTAACTAATAATTCTGCCAGGATGGAAGAGGCCTTATTAGAAAGTAGTTACAATTCAGATGAAAAATCAATCTATATAATAATAAAAATGGCTAAGATAAGTGATAGAGTAGATGTTCAGTATTCTAAAATATCTTGAATACCTTCTTTTAGTAAAGGGAAATATACGAAAACCGATAACTAATAATGATTTTAATAAGTTTATTGGTTTGTATCCAACTAACATCAACGAACCTCAGAAACTAACTTTTGAGGAAATGAGCAAAGGCTATATATATCTATTAATGGACTATATTGGATCCTATCGAATACCGGCATTAGCTATTGCTGTTAAAATATTATATTATGATAATGATATCAACACTAGTTTTTTTTGCGATAGTCTACAAATTATTTATTTCCATGAGTAGAAATATCATGAGGCAAATTAAGAAGAGAGAAAAGGGAAAAGGGAAAAGGGAAAAGTTTCATTTTATTGTATGGTGTTGATAATTATATAGTAGGCTAGGTACGTCTGCATTTGTTTGTTTTCATTTGCGTTGATATTTTCAAGAGTGGAGAGTTGAAAGTAAAAGGTTATCGATGACTAATTGTATTCAATAAACAAGCTATTACTTTTTAGGGCACCAGGAAAGGACAATTGTGTAAAAGGTGAAACTTGTTGAAACTTAAATATGTTTTTGAAGGAGACAGTTCGGGATCTGCATAGTTGATATTTAACTAATACAGTTTATGCGCATGGAACATCAGAACTGCAACATTGTATTTATCATATGTTTTTGTAGAGTCGCTATTCCAGAAGTTGCCTCAAAAAGTCTGCAGATATAGAATTAACCAAAATATCTAGATCAAACTACTAGTTTGTCAACTTATGATTTATTCAGAATATTTTCCTATGGGAATTAATGAGATCTGGTTATAGGTTCGAGATAACATATGCATCAAGAGGCCTTATTTGCTTGGAAAAGTGTATATTAGATACGTTATCATATTCTATAATAAAATCAAATTTTAAATATCAATCTTCTTGCACAATAAAAACCACAATTATTTTTGTAGTATTTTTACATTCTATAATTGTGATATTGTCATAAACTGCTCAAAGTTCTATCAGAACAGGCCATTCTTACTATTGGAAAAATAATTTAACTGCAGTGGTATGTTCGAATAGACGTTCAATTATAACATAGCAGACTAAAGTATAATGTATCCAATTAAAGCAAGTGAAAAGTCTGAAATACGGATGATGTGAAGTTCAATACTTATGTCGGAGTTATTAAATAATGTAGTATTTATTTTGAGCGACGTACTTTGTATTTTTATGCTACCCATTGGTGAATGTGATAATATGACTAACAAGATATTCATCTATCTATGTCGCTTGTGGCATTGAACCTGGATGACCAAATTATAATCAAATAGTCGAATAAGTTACTTGCTAGTCAGTCTTTTATCATGACCAACAAAAAGTAGTTTCACTATGAGAAATATGGTTAAATGCTTGCTTTGGTATCTTATAATAAAGAGGTTATGTTAAAGATCGGCGGCAAAATGAGATTTACCTCCCCAAAAACAAAAAAGTATAAAAGGAGAGGAATATCTATGTTGAAGGTATTGGCATCTTTACATTAAAGTCATTCTAATATCTTCTAATGGTTTTTGCAATACACTAACCTATATTATTGTATACACATATATAGATATAAACATATAAAAAGAATGAGCGTGCTCGAACACAGCACAAGTACTGGCAGAAGCTCTACCCATGAGCCAAATATTTCTGGTCGTGATAACTTGAAACAATTCTTGAAAGCATTACCAGATACTGACAGTATAATAGAAGGTAACAATGTTGATAGGGTCCAGGCTAAGGATATGATAGTAACAATTGAAAATGAAGGTACAAGAGAGAGCATTAGTGACAATGGTGATGGAGGAAATGTTGTCGATCTTGAATTTAAGATTGCTAAAACAAAGGAAGAATTTAAAAAGTACCAAACTGAAGTAATGGGGGGACTAATCGATGAAATTAGAGCCGATAACTCTATTACGGGAAAGGATCAGAAAAAAGAAATGAACAAAATTATAAAGCTAAAATCAGCAATTGTCAAATACTCTTAATTTGATAATAATAACGTATCGAAGGTAGGTACATTAGACAAGTATGAAGCTGTGAAAATTATGGAGCTTTGGGTGTGGAGAGTTAAAAATTGTTTTGCCCTTTATGCTGAAAACTTGCATCCAGATTTTCCGTTAACAAAAGATCCTTTGTACCAGAAAATGAATGAAGTAAATGTCAAAATAATCTATTCTAAAATATTTACAGTTCTATTTGCTTTTATGTATGACACTGGTGAACATATTGATGTGTTAGAAGATAGTTGCCATGAATTGTTCAATATTAATAATAGGCAATGGTTATTACGTATTAAAGCAATATATAATTTTATGAGACTGCAAAATAATGTAGGAAAAGTAGCTCTTATAAATGCCAAAAATTCTTCTATTTGGAAGATACTTGCTGAGAAAGCATTTCCTTATAACAAAAATGAGTATTTAACATCCGAATGGTACACTGAGTTTAAAGTTAGGCTGGACCAGCATGATGAGAGGATTAAAACATTGGTGACTGAAACTGAAGCGTTACATAGTAAATTAAAAAGATCTTCTTCATTCTTTCATCTATTCTCGAGTAACTATCTTCCAGTTATTGCCATGCTTTTTGGGACAATCTTAAAAATTGTTAGCGCTTGGATGTTGAAAGAATCTAACGGCTCTAATAGCGATGACGTTTCTATAAAAACTAATGACAATAGGCATGCAAATAAAAATGAAATTATTTTATTTATTTTCTGCCAAATTTATCCGATAGTTCTCCTTGGGATTGGCATTTATGTGTTAAGCTTGCTGGTTTGGTATATACCCGATTTTATTTACTATTGTAAACAAAAATTTCAAAATAAAAGACAATGGTTTGTAAAGGTGTTCGATCATGATAAAATAGAAATATCTGAAGTATAGTATTTTATTAGTAACATAAATACAAACCAATTTTTTTTTATTATAATCACTATATTAGTTGGACCGATTGCCTCCATTTAATTTCACAATCGACTATGCAATTGTTTTTTGACATGTAAGAAGTCTTATCTTATAAAAGTTTGTAAAATTATTTCCTTTAACCAACTTAACTATTAAATACCACATCTCAACCTTATAATATCGATTTTCTAATTAGGTCAACTTATTATAGTTGTAATCTCTTCTTAATATATATTCAATCTTTTTTATAACAACTCTTATCTACATATCCTCTTCAAATTGCTGATACCATAAAACATTACTAGGAAAAAAAATTGATCGTTCCAGAATGGCGACCGGATGTTTTAAATTTATACCAGATTGGGGATTAGAGTAAAGTTCTGAATATAAAAAGATTCTATAACCATCAAATTCGACGACCTTGGATATAGTATCTTACGGACTTCATTGAACAAATTACATCTTGGATCAAGGAGTTGAAGAATATAATAGGTCTATAAATATTCATATTTCTTCATTTAAATAAATCATTTTGGTAATACGTGACAAACTCTTGTTTTGTCCAGTTAGCGCACCAGATTCTATAACATCTCGAAACAGAGTTTAAAAAATAATAACACTCCCATTTATCTTGGATATTGTAGCTGAACTTACCTCTTTTAGATCAAAGTTAAGGAAAATCTTTCTCTTTGAGTAGCTAATCCATTAGAGGGTTGGAGTTCAAAGGGCAATATCTTTTTTATTTCCAACAACACCACTTATTTTTTCGCCATTCTTTAACATAATTAACGAAGCTTCCATAATGGAGGAAGTCTCTTGGACAAGCTTCTTTCCTGATTGTAGATACTATGTAAAAATAAAACAATCCCTGGATATAGATTTGTAATATCTGTAAACGTTATTCATAGAGGATAGCCAAAACCCCAGCAGTTTCTAGCTTTGTATCCGGTTGCTGATCTACAAAAATAAGTATTTTCACCTGTTCTACAGTTAATATTAGTTTGTAGTAATTTGACAAAATGAAATAATTTCTTATTTTTGTTAAAAGTTGTTTGGTCAAACAAAAGCTCTTAATTATTGTCCTAATTGTGCCAATCATGGTATGCATTCTGTACTTTTGGAATATTCTAGTAACATGTTGTTAATAAGGAAACCGTCTTTTCGTAGTGTTAATGCTTAGTGTGAGTATATCTTACCATACGATTGTTTGTACAAGCTCTTTTGCTTAACTGATGAGATCAAAGCAATCCGATTTATAATGAAATGTTAGACCAATCATTTGCTATGAGATCCGATATATCGAGTTTCTTAGCACAGGTTAACTTCAAGGGAGTGATAAAAGTCAATTCTGGTACGAAACTTCCTCTTAATACTTCTGAAGATGATTTTAAAAAGGTTGAAAATAATACATATAGAAATATAATATTGTTTCATTATCTCAGTATTTTAATAATTATATTTCAATTTAACTATATTATACTGAGCTTGTAATAAAGTGTATTTATTTTATCAGATAATTGCTTTTAAACTAATATTACTTGCTGCTAGAAAACATGACGAGACTGTCCATCTAATAGTATCTTTATGATATTTCAACTTTTTGATACACTCCTGTGCTTAGTGTTAATGAATCTATCATATAGTTTAGTTATGTCAAATAATAATGTAGTTTTATATCAACTGTCCACCATAAACTCAAACAAATAGCTTAATTTCATTCTAAATTCTGGCTCACAATTCTTGCATAATTAATTTTAATAAAACCATGTTAGTTCATAGTTTAAGATTAGCGAGTAATATATGAGACCATACATGGAAAGTAAGCCATATTAGATGTAGTTAATCTAAAATGTTCCTGTTTATTATTGGTTAACTGTATTACCGAGTAATAATGAAAATACTATCATTACTTTCCATTTCAGTCAATGGAGGCTCATGAAATCTTTGTTCCAGTATTTTTGAATTAAAATATTTATGTGTTTTATTAACATATACTTAATATATTGACTTTATTTTGATATTATAATGGTCTCTATCTGTATTACAATGGTAGTCTTTAAACTCTTTAAATGGCATTTTCATATTTTTAATCATCTCAGACTCCTTACTTGTAAATGTGCTTAAATAATAACATGCACCAAATCTCATTTTATTAGAAATATCTGTTCATTCTTTTAGAACGTAATTGTAGATAATAAATATTATAACTTACAAAATAAATATGGAAGTGTTGAATGCAGAAATTGAATTAAACTGCAACCAGCCTATACTTTTTTAATATTTTAAGCCAGACATTTGAAACTATTAATAATCATAAATTAGCTAAATGAAAGTTAAAGCACAGTTTGTTTCAATCACATAAGCCTTACTGTATTTATAACTTGTATGTGTTGATTAGTGATAAACCAACCTCAATACAACCTATTAGTAATAGTGGTTATATATATATATATATATTACTTAAGAATCATCATTAATTTGAAAGTGACAGATATATTTCTACAAATTCTATTGAGCATGAGGTTTCACATTAGCTGTAAGGGTCAAATCATCGACAAATTCAACTTCAACTGGATGCCATTTATTGCACATGACGCTAAACTTATCTTTATAGTCGTACTGTTGTTTAGCAAAGGGTCGTTATAAAAGCAATAATTTTAAGATTCAACGAAGTTTCACTATAAATAATGTTTTTTTTCAAATTGCGCCACTAAACTTGAGGTGACACCGGCGGCGACTCATTGTTAACTGAGCCGCAAAACGACAGCAGCTTTCAATATACACATATTTATCAGAGATAAATAATGAAATTTGGTAATATGTAATTATCTTGAACCAAATTTTAGCAGTTTTATATACTTATTAATAGTAAAACGGGGATTGGTTTATATTTGGCATTAATGAGCTACTACTACTTTATTGACGGGTTGCTAGAAGAAACCTTCTCTACGATAAAATTAACTTGGTGAAGATGAAATTGTAGCAATGTTACTTTAATATAAGGAGGAAAAAATTAAATTCAATACAATGCGACTCCATGACAAACAAAGTATAATATATAAAGGGATATTAGTTAGATAAAGTTGACAGAAGCACAGTTCATTTCCGTTGTCAACTTTATAACTACACTATATGTCTCTATGAATTGATAATAAGTAAAATGCACGGTATTGAAGAATATTTTTTAGGAACAAAGGAAAGCAAAAAATGGAGAGTAGGTTACTCCCAAGGGATATTATACGGTCAAATAACGGATTCACAGCTTAGTGGAATTTTGTATAGAGCTGCGATTAAATATCAAGAGCGACGCTTTTCAAAGAGAGTGCCTCCAGTTATCGCTGCTGTGCTAGCTATGTTTAGGACTAATGATAAAGTTGTTATTGCTATTGGAACTGATACGGGTGAGACTCTGTTGATACCAACACCTTCTTGGATCAGTCGCTCTAAAAGGAATTCTGTCTTCAAGGTTGATATGGATGAAATAAATGAAATCACAGTAGCTAAAATCAACTCCATGCAAACATTCTCTCCGACACTGTTTCCAGAACCTATGGCACTTGGAACCTTAAATAAACAAAAAAGGTGCCTGACATCTCTTGTAAAAGCAGAGTATTTTACAGTATGGAACCTAGAAACGTATGTCCCTATTATATTCATAAACTGCACAAAAAAAAATTCAATTCGATCTATGAAACATATACGATACTGCATCCAATTTTATGACGGTGTGCTAAAGTACAATCCTTTCACTTTTGTTAATCTGCTGCATAATCCAATTCAATATGAACTAAAAACATCTGGTACAAAGCGTTGGGAACGAATAATTCAATTCACAATCTCTGCCTATGGAGCTTCCTGCTTAATAGATACATGCTTAGCAATAGCAAAAAAGAAGTACGGGGAAAATGTGAAAAAAGCCAAGTTTTTTTTTCAAGAAAGTAACATAAAGAAGAAAGGCAGTTTTAGCGGACATAGGTGGATGCAGTTCGCCATACTTACATCTGATACTCGAAATGACTTGAAGCCACTGCATTCCATTAAACTTCCTACCTATCAAGAAGCAAAAAAAGAATTGATTTTTAAATCTGATGAAAGAAGTTAAGTTTTATGAACACGCTCTCTATTTTTGAGAAACGATATTGTTATAATCAACTATCTCCACATGTCATTACCTGTTTTGTGCGTTTTTAGAGATACTGCAATACATAATTTAGGTTAAAAACCAAATTAATAAATTAACAAAATGACAATACGCTAGATTATTGTTAACAGATAAATTGGGGTTAAAATAGCTTATTATTATAACTTTCAATAGTGTCAGAAATGTCATCATCACTGTCAAGAGTTCCAGAATAATTAGCAAATATATTAAACTTAAGAAAGTTGAGTGATTTATGTTAAATAATTATGTACAAGTTTGAAGAATAAAATGATTCAAAATAAGCATATAAAAGAGAAGTCTTTTTAGGCAAGCCTGATACGTTTGAAGTAAATATAATAGTATAATATACATATGTAAAATAAAAGAATCAATAATCAACCGACAAAATACATAATAAACAACTCACTTTGATTAATGAGATCAACACTACTGCTTGTTGAAATTATTACCCGAGCATCTCCACAATCGTTAACTTTGTCTCGTTTGTTACTATTCCCTATGAAGAACGGACACTCTAATCTCATTTCACCACATGATAGATAAAGACAGCTATTCCGAACTACGATGACATTGTTACATCCAAGCTTCTGGTCATTACTTTAGATAAGTCTGTTATGGCAACAATAACAGGTTTCAATCATTGAGTAACATCATTAGAAACAAAGCTCGAATTTTCAATATCATACAGTTTTAAAAATATCTATTTTTCTGGCCATATCTGGATATGAAGTCGGTATTCTATAGTATCAAATAATCATAAGAACCAGTACTTTTACAAAAGATTACTTGGAATATAAATGAAGAGAAGTCCATTCGAAATCTTAAGCCAACTTTTCCAATTCTAATAATTCATCTCGCTTTGGTTGTTTAACATATTGAAATTGTCATCTAATTTTGTTGATGCAGTAAACGAAGATAACTTTGAACATGATTTATAGGTAAACTCATGATTAAATCTGATATATATAATTATTAGTAATATTGTAATAATTAGTTCTAGTACAGTTGTAGAACACACCATTTTTGTTTTTTTATATTTTAAATATATTTATATATATAAGTTATTTAATTTAGGATATCTGAATATTCTCAATTAGAATTAAATATGTCCTATTTATATGTTTAATTTTATTTGATTCATAATTATTAATATTAACTATTACTCACACTTAGTAATATTAACTATAAGTCATACTTAGTAATATGAACTATTAGTCATAGATAGTAAATTCAACTATAAGTCACATTTAGTAATTCAAATATTAACTACTAATTTAACAATATTTTTAGACATTGATGTGTTAGAAAGAAGAAATAGTGTATATGGTATTTGATGTTAAGGCGATGGATAGAAGATGAATGATTATGAAGTGATGATATGCAGATTAAGTAATGGTATATATCAAGTTTGAATGGTGTATGTTATGTTAAGAGAGATTTTGTTATTGGGAAGAAATGATATTGTTTATATTATATATAATATTGAAAGAATAGATGGATGATTATGATGTGATGATATATATGGAAACGGTATGAAATGGGAATGGCTTATGTTAGTATGAGGATATTTAATTGCAAGTTGATGGGAATGAGTAATTGTTATTATTGAAATATGGTTAAAGAATGGAAGGATATCGGGTGGTTGAGATGTTATGATATCAGAAAAGTATATTATTAAAGAGATGATTGTATATATGAGTATATTATTTATTTATTAGAATATGATATTAAGGGAATATATAGATATGGTAATATATTGAAATGGTATTATGGGATATGAAAGAGATAGTTGAATATATGTATTATTGAAAGTTGGAGACGATTGTAGAGGCAGTGTTATCTGTTTTGTTTAACATATTTATGTTTATTTCGAGGGCTAGAGTATTACGGTATAATTCCTTAATCCTCTTATATATGAAACATAAATTATATTACACAATTTTTAGAAATATTTAATTCATATATTATGAGAAATAGCTTGTCTATTTATACCTTTTAAAATTGAATTTTATTCCAAAGCAATCTATCATTTTTGGATCTGAAATTGCTTCCATAGGTTTCCGAAAAATTTTTGAGCTTTTAGATTTTTAAATAATTAATGGTTAATTAGTTTAGTATTTCGAGAAATAGAATGTTCTATTCACTGACATTATCTTCTGACACATACTACTAAAATATAAATAAAAAATTAATAACGAAAACTAGAATTGCAGATTCACTTTTTTTTGAAAGATGGATAACAAACGATGATAGATCTGATAATATAACAACGACAATATATCATATTGACTGATAATATGATTATTCCTACATTCATTTAAACTTTAATATTTCCATAAATCGTAAATGAACTGCCTTCTATCTCCACCAATTAACACAATACAGCATATCAAATATACTCTATTTACAATTGTTGTAAAAAGTTGTGACTTTGGAACGCGTTAGTGTCAGTGTTGATGTTTTCAACTGCTGTGACAGTGTTATTGATTTTAGATTGAATGTTAGAATTCATTATGTTAGTAGGGTATGATGTTACAGTTATATAAAACCTTGGTTCTATGTATTATGTATAGTATATAAAAGTGAATTTGCATATGATTGAGATCTTCTTGAATATATTTTCTCTTTTATACTTTTTGTGAAAGTGTTCAAAAAGAAGTTTCGTCAAACCATGAACCCATGTGAAAATAAGAAATTGGTGAATTTCTTATTCTTAATCATCGCTTCAATTTTTGATTCTCATCCCACATGAACTCTGTAGTGTTACTATAATTATAGAATCTAATTAATTATATTGTAACATGTTTGAAAATACCTAATATTTTCTGACAACAATTCATATTCAAAATGCCATATAATCATACTCTCATCATAACCCAATTTTAGATTAGGTCTTCAAAAATCAAAATACTTAATATGATTTCAATAAATCGAATACTAATCATTGAGGCTGCGATACTTTAATAAGTATCAATAATACTTTCCAGACCAATTCATAAATCTCCGATACTGAATCTTTTATTTTCGAAATCGGATCATAAATTTTTAACCACGGAAATTTTCAATTCCAAAAAATTTAATTAAGTTTCAATTAAAAACAATAGAATGACAAAAATTAGCATACTACCTGTTGAAATAATTTAAAAGGTTAATTGAAATCGAATTCTAAGACAGTAAAGAGTCGAACAGATCAAATTTAATTAGATATGAGAAATAAGAAAGTGCATAAAGGTGTGGGGGTATAATTTGTAATATTGCCAACGATGTATTGTAGTTTTGCAGCTGGAAAATGAAGTATTTATTTCTATATAGTTAAACGTCCTGGCTGAAAATTGCGTTTTTAAGCTTAACTATGTATTCGGAACGGCCATTGCCGAAGAGTTTAGAAGTGTAAGTTTCGTAGTAAAACGGCTTAAGATTGCCAACAATCTATTATTCCAACTTTAAATAAAATGCTAGAGATAGAATAACAAAATAGATCATTAAGATCAAGCTCAATATGCCGCCTTTCCAACCACTGACTTCACCAAATACCGTATCGATTGCAGTTGAATAAAAAAGGGTTTTGTATGTAAAATAGCTAGAAACTATTGCACATGGTAAAGACAAGCCAAAACATGCACCAGTTATCATGTTGTATACCCGTTGTCTTTCAGGTGCTCTGACGTTTGTAGCATTTTCCAGTTTGTAGTTTAAATAAAATAGTATTAAACAATAACAAAATATTACAACTAAAACGATAAAGCCTGGTCTATTTTTTTTTTGAGTAGAATAATTCTTTTGCTGAGATCCAATGTGCATATTTAATTTATAAAATTGTATTTTATTGTTTTTTCACTGTTATTATTACCATTCGAAACCAATGTAAGGGTTTCAATAAGACTTAATTTAAATTTTCAAAAAATATACAGTATTTATATACAGCAGTAATAGACGGATATAAATTATGCGCTTAGTAACTTATACTCTGAAAAGATGCACAACACTCATATGTTTTTTTCCAGTTCATGTTCCATTTACATAGTTAAGGCGAAAATATCCCAGTTCATGTTCCGAACCTTAACTATGTGAAAAACAAAAATCCCAGTCCATGTTCTGTCAAATCCCAGTTCATGTTCTGTTATTATATTTTCGCAGAGGCAATTAATGTATGGGTGTTTTGGCCAAACATCCTTACATAGTTGTGGTTAGAAACTAGTGCAGTTGTAGGAAACCGTATAAAAGTATATAATTAAATCCCAGTCCATGTTCCGAAAATTAAAAAACATCCACGTCCTGCAGGATATTACTGCAATTACTTAGTGTAATGTACAGGTGTATTAGAATTCCAGTCCGTGTTTTGAAAAATAAAGCCAAGAATGGTTTACAGCAACAACTAAGTAATGTTTTGAAAAAAGTAGAGACTGTTCTCTCTACGAAAATAGAGGTAGAGCATGGTAAATTATTTTCTGCTTATACACCATTTATTTGCAAGAAGACTAAAGTACACAGATACCTTATCTATCTTTCCCCGTCTATATAAACAACGCTGTTATGACTACTTTTTATTTTCGAGCCGATAACAACAAACATAACAAAAATGACAGCGCTACATGTAGGTAAAGTAATTGTAATATCAAATAGACTTAAAATAGTAGACGGTTATGCTCTTTATAGGAAAAAGGGATCTTGGAGCATTAAAAATCCGAAAGTTCTTGATAATATAACCAACAATAAAGAGAAACTAATTTATCAGCAGTTGGAACTCATAGACCCATGGATTGTGTCCAATGCTGCCAGTTCAAGTGATTTGATCCCCGAATCTAGTGAGGCGTTGTTCATCCATTTTGTTAGCGCTGGATGAATAGATATGGAAATAGATGGGGATTGGATGAAGCGGTGAAATAGGGGATCGTTATATACGAGGCGTGTATTATTATGGGATGTGAGCGGTGTGGTGTATACCTATATGCTTATTTTCATGTCGAGTTGATTTTACATAGTTAAGGCCGTTTTTTGTCTTGTCGAGTTCACGCCTTAACAAGTTGTGCAGAAGAGTCTTTTTTATGTCGAGCGTATTCAATAAATTTTTCGGTAAAGAGGATTTAGAAATTTTCATTTGATATGGTTTTAAGTTGTTGTCTTACTAAAAGTTGAAATGTGTGTTGGTTTTTGGAATTAGGGAAACATTATATATCTATATTTGGCTAGAAAATTTGGCTGATATTAATAAGAAGAAGTTAAGTAATAAAAGTTAATAATGCGAAGATAAGTATTAAAACTTAATTAGCATACATTAAGTATTAGAAGATAAGCATTAGTTTAATTGTAATACTTTTAAAGGCAAATTGAGATTATGAATCAATTGAGATTATGAATTGATTAAGTTTTTTTAAAAATAAAATTTCCTTATATTTTTGATTTGAAAGCCATTTGATCAAATACATTGAACAGTTTGTTTTAATATTGTTAAATATAATACTATTAAGTCATACAATATTTTTATAAATTCATTTCTTGTATTAATTAATCTATGTTCAATTTGGTATGATTGAAATCGAAATAATTTCTTGTTGTATGAAATTATCAATAAATAAATATGAATCTTAATTTATTATTCCTGATTTCAATATCTTTTATATAATTTTATAAATCATATTACCTAGATTTATTACACTAAATGTTATTTTAATAATATTTGTTCAAATATAATGAAATGTGTAACTATTAGAAGATTATTAAATTTATATTAATGATCATCCAATTTCAAATGTCATATCAGTTTTTTTTAAATATATCATGATATTCATATTAATTGGTTTATATTTATTTTGTTTTATTGTAAATTGTGATTAATTAACGTATTTTAGCAGGTTTATTTTAAATTTTTATTATTTAATATATTTTATCATTCGTTGAATAGGTCTATAACTAAGCCATTGTTTGTTGATATTTTTTGAAATTAAAAAGCAAATTACTTTTATTATGTTATAAATAGCTAATATATATATTTTTGATACTGATATGTTTAATATTGATTGAATAATCGAGTATATGATTCTATTATAATTGTCTATTTATTTGTTGTCTTATTCCTTTTCTTATTTTTCAAAGAAAATTTTGCATATGTGTGCGGGTAATTATATATGGATAATAGCTAGGTAATATGGATAGGGAATATGGTCATGGATATGGCCACGTATTGGGTGATTGTGACGTATATTAGGAGATATTTGGAGAGAAATATATAGATCAGAGTGTGTTTATTCAGTAAATGTAGTCATAGTTTGATAAATAATGATAATAATGGAAATATATGAGATTTTAATGTTTTTGTAAAGATTAGATTGAATTTATGTTTTTATTGCGATTATGTGATATAATAATAAAAAAAAAGTTTTAATTAAATATTAAAGAATATGGAATAAATGATAATATTTTTAGATTTTTATGTTGGTTAATTGTAGATATTGAAATATAAATTAATTTATCAAGTGTGTTATTCAAGCTGTAAATAGTATACCGGAATAAATTGTAGGATATCTAGTTGTTTATGTTATAAAATGATATATTTGTATTATGCTTCTGAAATTATATTATCCTTAGATTAATTAATTTGAGTTGAGTGTATTTGAATCAGTATTATTTTATTTGTAAGTAGAAGTGTTATACTATTGTATTGAATTCTATTTTAATTATTAGTTATTGGTTATTAAATAGCAGTTATATTTGCTATATTAAATGTTTTAAGATAAATTGTTGTTCGTAATTTGTTGACGCAGTAATCTAATATAACTATGAACAGTATCACTCATTGTTATTTATCTTAGAAAATTTAAATCTATTTAATCTATGTTCTAGTCTAGCTGTAGAACTATTAATCCTTCTTCTTTTTATATGTTATAGACAATATAAAACTACTTTAACTATTATCTATAAACTTAGTAAAATCTATTTTACAATCTTCTTTATATATGATTTATATTCTAATTTAATCATTAAATTAATATGAGTTATATTAATAAATTAATTAATTATTATAACAGACTCATAATTACAAAGAAGCCACAATTGAGTTATTTCTTAAAATGGCTCAATAAATAAGCCACAATTTAATTATTAACTCAACATATTTAAGTAAAGAAATATGTTTTGTGACTTTCTAACTTTCACTAACCTAAAAAATATATATACTTCAAAAAGAAACCATATTGAAAATATTAGATAATAAAAGATACATGTGATTAGGTTGAAGAATCTCAATCATCTTCAAAATAAAAAAAAAGTAAGCCACAAAACGTTTTCTATTCACTATAGAAATGATTTTTTTAAACCTATCGCCAAGATCAGTATCACATCTTACTTTTGAGCACGTACACTACATCCCAATGCCAATTAGATTGTTCACATTTTTTTGTTACATTGATTCTACTATATGCTGACCATGGGCTTCAAGTAATTTTTCCATCATTTCTCCTACAGTCTTGTACTTGAACATCGGCCCACATTAATTTTTGTTGATAATAGACTTTACCAACTGAATTTTCTAGAATAAGACAAGTTAATTCAACACTTTTGGAAATAAATAACCTGGGGTATTGATATCGACAGCAGCTGTAATTTCAAATAATAGCATCAAAAGTAAAATACATTTCTGGCCAATACCAGGAGATTTTAGTGATGGAAAGGACCCATTAGTTGAAGTAGATTCTCCAGGAATTGGACAAAACCCAGGTCCATGGACATTTGTAAGGTTCAGTGTCATACCATTTTGAGTAACAGTAGTATATGGAGGGTTACAACTGGAATACTCGTAAACTACAGAAGTTGTTGTAGTAGTGGTTATTGATGTCGATTTAGTTGCCATATTTTAAAGCTTTTATTTTTTGTAGAACTTGGATGTAACATTGCAACAAAAATTAATATTAAGAAAATATTTTTTAGTTTCCATTAACTCATATATTGGTTGCCCTGATATATGTATACCCCCCTTCTCAAAAGAAAACGTTTTCAGTTTATATTCCCAATTCAGCAAGGTCAGTGCAGCACATTGTGCATAATATAAGATTTTAAGTTAAAGTTCTCCTAGTTTTCTGACTGTCAGATAAACTGAATGATGTATTTTATGTATTGATGTTTTACATGTTCGAAAATATTTATACAGATTAATACTGATTTTTACCAACTTTCTTTTCGTCTATAAAAACAGGTAACAAATTATTGTTACGATGGTTGCAAAAAGTAGATTAACTATCTTTTCCCAACGTCAAATTAAAATTAATAAATTGACAAAGTACAAAAAACTACGTAGATATCTAAAACATGGTTGCAAAATGTTATATTTGTTGTAATAACTCTGTCTGATTATCTTCTAGGGCATTACCTTTAATATGAATCTCAACGTTTCTATTGGGGATTAAATCCGAATTTCGCAGCAACGAACCTAAATTAGTAACTATTAAAAATTTTGAAAGCATCAATTGCGCCATTTTTGTTATTGAATTTCCTTTTCGAAATGTTTAGTTGAGGTATATTTAACCCAATCAAAACTCAAAAATTACTTATGATTTCTGTTTTTTTGTAACCATTATGCGCTTATAGAAACACTAATAAAACCTCTGACCACTTTCAAAACAATTTTTTCGAAAAATATTTAGTTGTTCTAGTATTGTTAGACATGTCCGTAGGAGTTTTTTTCGATCTTTAATTTTTTCAATTGTATTTTGTATCGGAACGTATGTTCGGTCGACAGGCCTCCGGTGAAGAGATATCATACAAAGCTATATAAAAATACAAATTTTTTCGGTTTTCTGATCTCTAACCTCGAAAGAAAAGATAGCAGCTTGCGAAATCAATTGTTTGTTTTTATCTTTTTTGACTAAACCCGGCAAACAGTTCGTGACAACTTCGCTTTTTAACCATCGTTGAAGAACAACTGCAGGAAAGAATACAAAGATGTGAGAAGGATATCAACGTTATGAGTAGTGCTAACTAGAAAGCCATTCTTGCCTTATAAGTGCATAATGGTTGCAAAAATTGTAATTCTTAAAATTGTAATTACCTATTGAAAGCCCTATGATGACCTTAATTAATTTTTCGAACATATGAAATCTTGTTATTTAGTTGACAACGTTGACAACATTTAATTTAACTTTTCGAAATTGATAGATGGTAAATAATCTCCAAAATAGCAAAGTGATGAGAAAACCGAAATTGTTTCTAATTTATCATATTTCTCTCAATCAATACAGTATCCTTACTATGTTACTTGTTACCTTTACTAATAATAATCGTTTTAAAATGCTGGCTCGTTTTACGAGTCGATAAATCTTATATTTTCGTATTGATAGGAATTTTACAACCGTAGTTAAGTAATTTTTTTTTATTTGTTTTAATTGTTTTGGTTCCTTTACGAATGCTTTCGTTTGTATACTTTTTGTTACTTCAACGTAATATATAATGTTGAGTTACTATGAAGATTTCTTTGGTATTGTGCAGTTCTAAAAGTTGTAGTAACCAGTTCTATTTTAAAAAAATTTTGTATATAAAGAGAGGTGTATTTTGTTTAATCTTTAATATAAAATATACATTCTATTTTTACTTATCTAGTATATTTCATATTGCATATATTTATTTACATTTATTGTTATTTTATAACGATCATTAACAATTGACATATTAATTTCGGCTTTGTTAAAAAGAATGTCCCTCGATTGAGTACAAGCTTTAAACGCAAATATTACTTAATTCCGGAAGTTCGGATATCAAAATTTATAGATTTAGAGTTCAAGTCTTACTAGCTTAATAAAACATGAGAATATCTATAATTTTGATTTGGATGTTTACATTTTTTAATTTTGCTTCATCATCATTTCCATACTATGACCAGATTGCTTTGATAACTTCATCATGGCTTTATGGGTATTTTGATGCTAGTCAACCAGTTAAAGTTAGGGTTATCTGGTGGGGTGCATTCATAGCATCACCTGGAGGACCGATTGCCTGGATTCAAGAAATGCAAAATGTATGTGATGCATGTAAAGCTCATCACGAAGACCCTTCAAATGCAGATTGTAGAAATGGTATTTATGATCTCGTCAGAAATGCAATTCTAAACGTTGCTACCGGTGCTATGGGATGGCATAGTGGACTTGGACCGAATGGGGAGTTCCTTGATGGATATTTCAATAAAAGAATGGTCTTATCACTTAGCAATCGTACTGATAGCTTTGGTGACATACATTCTGGAATAGCTGCTGCCTTCGTTGAAAAAGGAGGGGTATTACTGGACAACAGTTATTCTAGATTAAAATTAAGAGAAGACAGAAATATTAATGATTATATTATCCAGGTTCGTAATAACACATCAGGTATCACATATGATGCGATTATTAGACCTAAAAATGATACTTGCGGAACATTATTGTTAGGGTCATCTTCGGATACAAATGAAGTTGCCAGAAGAGATCCCGTTAAACTTTATCCACTATGTGACGGATATTTTGCTACCGATTATTGTGCCAATCAGAAACAATGGGGTGGGCTGTATAACAGTGATGAACTTAAGGCTCAAATTAATGAAATAATTACTAATGATGTTTCAGGTTCATGGCAAACAGACTTTTTGAAATTGTATACTGTTGAGGAGAATGGAAAAGATCAAGATTGGCAATTATCTCTACGTATGTATTATGTTCAAGAAGGTATAAATGCTTATTGGTCATCTTGTGACACTGGTCACTAATGTGTTTCGACTTCTTGTCTCATAAGGTTATTACCATACTTATATGTTTTTTCCCAGTTCATGTTCTGTGTTAAACATAATATTGAATTAATTTAGTTTATGCTGGTGTTCATATGCTGGTGTTCATATGTTGCATGTAGAAATTTAATTCTTGAGAATCGGAGTTAGAGTTTGACATTATGTAGTGAATATCAGATAGGTAATAGATTGAGAATATAACTATTGACTTAGATAGTATATATTCAGTTAGTAGTAATAATATTGGGAATATGTAGTTTATAATTATTGACAATGATAATATATATTAGATTCCTTGTTCATTTTATGTTGTATATTATATATAAAATAGATAATTTAGGATTAGAAAGATTTATTAATTTCATCAAACATATCCCTATTTATATATTTTGTAAATTATAATTTTATTTGTTAAATATTATTTTGCTGGTTTCTTGATAGTGAAATGTCCTAACCAGCAATAATCCGAACTAGCATAAAACACCAGCATAAAACACCAGCATAAAACACCAACATATAAACACCAGCATGAACTAAATTAATTCAATATTATATTTAACATCCTCCCGTATTGAATAAATTCTAGGACGATAGATTGTTTATTCATTGATTAATAGTTTAGTAACATTCTTAGTGAAGTCATTTGGAGTTTGTATTTTTGTTAGAATGCCAGCAATTTGAGAAGATGATATTACTTTGACAATTTTAATTATACCTTGTTCAACACACTGACGAACCTTATGATATCAAATAGCAATATGTTTTGTTCGTTTGTGAAATACTGGATGTGAAGCTAGTTCAATAGTAGGTTCACTGTCTATACGAAGTGCTGTTGGTCCTTGCTGATGACCAAGGAAGGTGAAGATTCCTCTTATCCATTCAATCTCTTTAGCAGCCTCGCTAGCAGTAATATATTCAGCTTCGGTTGATGAGATGCAGATTGTACTCTTGATTTTTCTTGACGACCATGTAATGGGGCTTCCTGCTAAGTATGTAATGTAACCACTTGTTGAATATGGAACGTTTTGGGGATTTGCATGAGAAGCATCACTGTAGGCTATAAATTGAATAGGTGAGCCAGCAAGATATTTTAATTTTAAATTTCGAGTAGTGTATAGGTATGAGAGAACTCTTTCAGCAGCTTTCATATGTATATGACGGGGTTCTTTGAGAAATGGTGATAGCAACGAGAGAACATACGCAATATCTGGACGTACTGTGTTTGCGCAAAATAGAAGTTGACCAACAATGCTTTGGTATTCAGTAATATTATCTAACAAAGGTGATGCTGTGGAGTAGATGTCACAGTTGCTTGGGAGTGGAATATTAGTAGTTTTAGAGATATCTATATTCGACGACATGGCCATTTTGGATATATAGTCAGTAAGTGATAATGTGATGGTTCTGTCTGTATATTGATGAACATTCATTCCGAGAAATTTGTCAACTTTACCTAGTTCTTTCATAGAGTATACCTTCTTTAAATTTTCTCTTGTGTATTCATATTGTTTAAGGTTTGGGGCAGCAATAAGTAAGTCATCTACATAAAGAGCAACGTATAGTGGACCATCTGAAGTGTTTTTAAAATAAAGACAGTACTCACTTTTATGACGTACAAAACACCTTTATGCTAATTGGCAATGTCGGGTGGGATTACATAGTTAAGCGAGAAATATGCAATTTCCAGTCGGGCCGCTTAACTATGGCAAAAGCAAAAAAACATTTCCCGGTCTTGCAACTCGCCTGCAGTAGTTTACAGTCGGCCCAAAATTCAGCCTGCAACTCCTCTGCAGTAGTTTACAGCAACAAAATGCAGAAATATCCGGTCTTGAAAATTTAATTTCCAGTCTTACCCGTCCCCTGCGGTTCTCGCTGACTGGCTTAACTATGTAATATGAACAATTATCTTACAAGTTACCCGTCTTGAAAATTGTGTCTTCATCAGCTTTTCCACTTTCCTTAACTATGGAGACTGGTAGGTGTGTAGGTCATGTGACTGTCCAGAGATGCTTCCAATGTCACTTGAATATGTAGATTTTACAGTGATCTGGTGTTGAGATCGCTGGAAGTAAGATAGCAGTTATACTATTTGATACTATAGGAATACAATGGCTTGTGTTGTAAGTTGTATTTTCTTTTGTAAACCATATTATATGTTTCCTTATTTTTTTCTAATTATACCTCTAGGTTCCAAATTATGGTTAAATTTGTGTCATTTATTAATATTTTGAATTACAGCTCTGTATATTAACTAACACTAAGCTGTCACGATCAAAGCAAAACAATAATTCTTCAATCATAAAATAAACAAAAGAAAACAGACAAAGAGTGTCCTTTTGCAGTCTAAAATTTACTATGTAAAAATCAACTCCTCTGCAGTAGTTTACAGTTAATTAATTAATTTCGAAATATTCAATTTCCAGTCTTAAAAATACAATTTCCAGTCGTGAAAATACTATGTGAAAATCAACTCCTCTGCAGTAGTTTATAGTTAATAAACTAATTTCGAAGAAAAATCTTCCGGTTTGAAAACATTTTCACGGTATAAAAATTGCTCATAATAAATCAAATCGTCTGCGGCGCTTTACAGCAATTGAATTATTTTCGAAAAACGTTCGGTTCTTAAAAACCTGAAATTTAAATCTCTGCGCCTCTGGAAAGTTTTCGATATTGTTTAGGTAAGCCGATTAAGAAAACATTGTACTCATTAAAAGAGTAATTATTAGAGACTGAAGAATTATAACAAATAGTAGATAGGAGATCTCAATTGTAATTAACTTTTTTTTTGAAAATTATATTTTTTGAATAAACATATAAATGGTTTACTACAACTATCTGACCATTTAAATGCACAGTATATGTCGCTTATTGCGATATCGACTATGATAAGTATCAATGAATAATTGGGGTTTTCACATCAGCAAACATGAATGCCGTTAGCAATTCTTGGCTCTTGTTAAAATATAATTTTTAGTTTCTTTAATTAAGGCAGTATTGGGGTATTAAACGTCCCTTATAATATTTGTGTTACTTTTTAATATCTATTTTAAAAACAATATTTAATAGATTCATATTCCTAATAATAAGTCGAAAATAGAGTTTATTTGAATAATATGGTAGTTTATTAAGTGGTAAAGATATCATCAAATCTATGGCAGAAGTGTCTTATTGACGGTATTGTATTCTCATCATATCTCCTTTTGATATTCATGTTTTAAGGAAATTTGATGCCGTAGAGTTCTTGTTCTTTAATTATGATTTGATAAAAGTAAATTATGGCAGATATGATTGTTGGCTTAATATTAGTTATTAGAGATATGGCAAGAAGTTGCAGTGTTAAATGTTAATGTGGGATTGTATTCTTATGGATGAGCTTAAAAATAAAGTAATTGAATCATTAATGGTTTGATAGAGCTGATATTATGGGTCTCATTTAAAGTGTTCTGATGAATAAGTTGGCTTGGAATTGATAAAATATAATTTTTTTTCATGTGATTGGTTTTTAAGGGATAGTTATTATATAGCGATGATAAGTTGTTGCTAGTCGGTATTGTCATAATAGAAATTTAAGTATGGTTTTAATGGATATTATAAAATTGATTATTTATGTGGTGATAGAATAATGGCTAATAGTAATTTTTAGTATTATTAGTATAGTTGATAATTGAGAATAATTGTTTGATTGGTACGAAATAGTAGATGAGTTATGTTGGTCGTTATAATGGGATATATGGATTGTTAGCTTTTGTTATTTAATGGTATTGAATGGTGGATGGGAATTATAGATTCTAATAATTCATATTGAGGGTTAGTATTTGATATTAAAAGATATTAATTGAGATGAATAGTATTATTTTGTAGTTGTAATTTTAATTGATGTTTATATTTATTTTGTTTAAAAATATAGTATTGTAATATTGAAATAAAGTTTATGTTTTTATAACGAGAGTGAAAATTTGAAAGATAAAAAGTTGAATATAATTTTAAATGAAGAAAAAGTTAAAAGTGAAAGTTAAGAAAATGAAAAAAATTATTAAAATTATTAAAAAAGAGAGGAAGTGGATATATGAAGAGTATTTGATGTGTATCAATGTTATGTGAGTATATAATTAAGTATAAATAATGGAGATGTTGTTATGGAATAGTGAGTATTGGGTATAAAATGTAAGTAAATGAAGTTATTTATTAGGTGGTGGAAGATGGTAAGAAGATGTATGATGTGTGGATGGATATAAGGTGATTATTGAGTGGTAAGTGTAATTGGGTATTGAAATATGTGAGTAGTTGGAGGTATTGGTGAAGATATGATGGTATTATTGATGAGGTAAATGGATTTGGTAGCGCCGATAAATTATTGAGTGGTTTTTGATTATGGGTGATGATGGTAGGGTAATAAGTGGATGGAAGTGTTTTTCGATTTGGATTATGGGCGGGCGGAATGGATGGGTGCGATGGAGTTAATGTGGGTTGGAGCGGAGGTTAGGCGGAGATTAGTGAAGTGAAGATGGATGTTAGAGATGGATGTTAGAGATGGTATTGAAGGTGGTATTGGATTGGGATTGATGATTATTGGAGTTAAAGTTTGAGTTGGGGTGGAGTTGATGATGGGTTTTAGTAGAAGATGGAATGGGAGAATAATATTAGAAGAAGAGTTAGTAAAAGTATAAATGAAGAATGGAGATGTTGAAATAAATTAGTATAGAATATGAGAAATTAAGTTGTTGTTGTGTATGTAATAATTGTATAATAAAATATGAGTAGTAAAAGAGAAGTAAGAAAATTAGGAAATAAGATTAATGAGATATGTAATGGTAAGTAAATAAAGTTATTAGATATATATGGATAGATAGGAAGTGAATGGGTAATGTTTAGGTATATGTATATAATTGATGTGTAGTTGATAATTATGGTTTAGTATTGTAATAAGTGAATAATTGTATGGATTGGTGTAGATATGATGGGTGAATTGATGAGGTAAGGA